>APFE030982722.1:1465-18967 GCA_000404065.3 Pinus taeda
GTTTATATCATTTTTAAAATATTAAACTATTGAATCATATTAATTTAAAGATACATACTGAATATATAGTTTTAAAGAATTTACAAATTATTATAAATCATGCGTGAATAAAGTTTTAGTTCGGTAGACCTTGTTATTAATTTAAAGATACATACTGAATATATAGTTTTAAAGAATTTACAAATTATTATAAATCATGCGTGAATAAAGTTTTAGTTCGGTAGACCTTGTTATTAATTTAAAGATACATACTGAATATATAGTTTTAAAGAATTTACAAATTATTATAAATCATGCGTGAATAAAGTTTTAGTTCAGTAGACCTTGTTAGTATGGCATGTTGCATGAGTTCGAATTTTTAAATTTTTTGTATTTAGATTTTAAGTTTACATGTACCAAGTGTAGAATTGTATGGATGTGAGTGGAGAGAGAAATGATTTTTTTTAACTAATCCAAAACCTAAAACCTAAGTATGATTTTTTTTAACAATTTACATTATCTTAATATTTTTTTTTTTTAACTTTGAATATTATGAATTCCATATGTTAAATTCTCATAAATTCCTATAACTATTTTAAAACTGATATTATATAAATTTTAAAATAATCTAGATTTAATGATTAAATAAACAAAATACAAATAATCCTCATCAAATTTTAACTTAACTTTTGATAGTGCACACAATATCTTACTATTCATTAATCAAATATGATATTTCATACATAAAGGAGTATTGTTTCAAGATAGGAAAAACTATCTTGGACACACAATCTGTTGGTTGAGAGAATATCTCAACCACACACAAATCTAGAAACATAGTTAGGAACAGACTCCTCTAGATAGAAATAATCACAACTAAGACAAGTAGGAATTACATATTCCAACACACCCCCTTAATGAGTACTTGTCTCGATATCAATCTGTAAAGTCTAGTTGTGGTCAAATGTAACAAAAGAATGTGTTTATGGCCATATAAAGGAGCAGCCATCCATCGAAATGCATGGGTGCTAACTGCTAAAATCGCCAGTATTATAGGATGTACTTCACATACATGGTTCTGTCAACCATTATAACTACGTACATGTACCTGTACCTGCAAATCCACACTAATACCATCATCATGGGTTTTATCAGATCACTCTCAACCATTCCTGTGCTCTGCTGGAAATATGTTGAGACTTGTGAGAAAGCAAATTTCTCCAGTGAGTAAGGTATGTCACTCCTGACCACCTAGACTCAAAAACTATGAGCATTGAGGCTCCTATGTTGCCACTGGGGCACTTATAGCCACGAAGGCTCTTTAAACTATGAGCACTGAGGCTCTTATGTAGCCTTAGGGGCACTGTAACCATGAAGGCTCTATAGGTAAATTAGGCTTACATTTCACACTCCATCTCATGGAGTTACTAGATACACACATTATAAAGACCACTACAAAACATTACAGAGACTTGCTTCCTAGTACATATGTGATTCACATTTCAACATAATATTGAGTCTATTCCACAAACACAAACAAACTCGATTTCCCATCATCTTTTAATTGTCGATGTTTCTCCCACCACCATTTTTTGATGCCATTTTTAATGTCACATCTTCATCATATATGGTATTCAATAATTCTTGCAAATTTTTCTATTGTTGGAATGACCCATTCCAACAAAGAATCAAATCAGTAACAATAATTGACTATGCTAAATGTCACTCCATTAACGACAAGTTTTACCATAGTATTTCAATAACATGACACAAAAGGTTCATTCAAACACCACTAATAAATTCCACATTTAACTCTTAAATCTCTTAAAAGGACTAGTAAGGATAGTCATGGGACTCACATAGTGCATAACTCACCAATAATCATTGCTTTGAATCTTGATTCCCAAAATGTTCAACTCACACAATTTCTTCCTTCACCCACGCTAAAAGATTAGTCTTCCACACCACTGTAGGTACAAGACCTTCCTTGGAGTGTATAATTTGATCATGATTCCCAATGCATATAAAAAAATGTACAGAAGAGCAAATTCATAGCTATATTCCCCATCCAATTTCCATGAAATTCTCATCATTTGCAGATTTTCTTTGTTGGGGAGGAAGATTGTATCAGTCTGAAGGTTATGTGGTGGACTAAGGGTCCTAATGAATCAACTCAATCAATGAAGAGCTCGCCATCTCCCATGAAACAACACTAAATCGATATATTGTAATAAGGACAACGGTTAGTAAATAATCACCACAACTTACTGCTACAATGCTTTCCGGGATCCAACGTGAGCCTACTAACCTCAATCTATAGTGTTGGAAGGAATTTCTTCAATATCTGTGACAAATCTTAGACACCAGTCTATAGATCTTCCTCTTCCTTAGAGCGCTCAACCACACCATACTCGCTCCACCAAGTCGATCGCAAGGATATTATAACTTTGCGTATTTTGGGGTTGTCAACATAATGGTGGCATGGTGGCCTGTCACATGCACCATGACTACCAACACTCTAACACCTCCACTGACAAAAACTCATAGCCAACCTTCAAATACTGAGCCCTTCTTAGTGGCCTAATCCACCCTCTCTCCATACAACAATCGGTCAATCACAACCAATGTACAATACCTCGCCAAAACTAGTCTAGGTGATCAGGTCAAGCTCTGTGGCGACTCTCAAGCTATTGGGCAGTCACTCACACAAAATTGAAAAACCGATCACAGAAAATATCAATGCCCAATTCCCAAAAATGCATAGAGCCTCTCCACGGACTGCTCCAAACTCAGCTCACCAGAACATCGCTCATCTCACCAGAACCCTGCTCGATGTTCGATGGACAAACTAAAAATTAAAAAAGAAAATATATTCTTTTATTTCCTCAGCCCACGATAGGCCAAGGCCCATGCCTTTACGGGCTCTAATAACATGTTAACTTTTTATAGTGCACACAATATATTACTATTCATTAATCAAATATGATATTACATATATACAAGAATATTGTCTCAAGATAGGAAAACTATCTTGGACACACAATCTGTTGGTTGATAGAATATCTCAACCACACACAAATCTAGGAACAAAGTTAGGAACTAGCTCCTCTAGATAGAGATAACCACAACTAAGACAAGTCAGAATTACATATTCCAACATTTTACACCATTACCACCTTACTCTTATACTTCCACCCAAGATTTTCTCCTTTTCTTATGCTTTCCTTTTTTGAAATTCATCATGCATTTGGTAAAAACAATCTATTTGATAATTTGTCATCCCGATATTTTATTTTAAGAGCCTTATACCATTTCAATTGTGGGAAAACCAATTATATTTTTTAATTCATCAACTCCTTTTAGAAAATAAAGTGATCTGGGTGTCGACTCCTGAGAATATTGCTCCATATCCAATTAGTTGAGGGGATGGACAATTTGGGTAATCTTATAGTTGCAGGAGAGAGACATTTGTTGCAAGGAAACTAGTCGATTGATTTGAGGAAGGAAGATAGATAGTTACATTTTGTTGGAGAAATTAATTCTAATCACTTATTAGGAGTTGAGTTGTTGAGTCTCAGTCCTGTCATTAATTATTATTGTTTTCTATGTGTCTTTTATGTAATTTATTGAGCAGTTGATAATATTGATAAGCTTACTTTGGTCCACATTTTTCAATCTCTGACCTGATATGAGAGTGTAGTTTGTCTAAGAATCATTTAGAGAAACAAAGATCAAGAAATACAGGAGAAGAAGAAAGAATATGTGAATAAGGTGTGAAGAAGGTTTAAGAAGTTGTGCCACATAAGTTTAGCAGTCACGTTAAAAATGAAAAATTTATGTCGATTGTGCGTGACCGTAATTTAAAAAACAAAGAGGCTCCACACAAATAGTCTGTGGAATCTTTGAAATTTGGAGCAAACATGATCTTATCAGTGCTTATGTGGCTAAATGAACTATAGGTGCTCTTCTGGCTAATAAAAGGTATCATGAAAAAAGCCAATATTCAAATTTTTTTTAAACGAGGTTTTCTTAAATGTAATGTGATTAATCTATATATGTTAGTTCATTTTAGAGAAAATAAAGAATACTAGAAGTATTTAAGGGATTTAGGAACTTCTTAATTTGGGAAAAACTATATCATGGGTGGGAATTTCAATACCACCATGCATTAGAAGGAAAAAAGTGGGGGATCAATAGTTCGAAACCCCTTTCAGGAAGAAATGTAAGATATAATTCTCTCCCTCAACCTTTTTTATGTGAAACCCCCTCATTCTCGCTATACCTAGAACAATAAGGGCTCGTGATCCAGGTGGATATTGGTGGTCACCTGCCAAGTCCAATTGGACCCCCACCATTCTTTCTCTCAGCATTTTTAGTTTCCTTAATTGTGGCACAACTTACTATTTTTAGCAGTTTTTCGGGTCCTGAACTTCTGAAGCCGTTTTAAGACCCTAAACGACGTTTTTTGGGAAATCTGGGGGCAACATGGGTCCATGGACCGATGGTGTCCTTCCCAAAATGGTAGTGCTTGGATAGATATTTCTAACGAGCTATTGTACACGTCAAATAGAGATCGTATGCCAAAGTTACGAACCCGAGAAGTTGATGTACCAATTTACCCAAACGGGGCCCAGAGTTTGGTGTTTCATTTTCTAGTGTTAGGTTTTGGAATGTTAAGGGTTTTTCATTGTTTCTCAACAATAAATAGGCCTTCAAGCCTCATTGTAACACAGTTCAGAGGCATGTAGCCACCACATCTCTTCTCAGAGATAAGCTACCATCGCCCTAGCTGGTTTATTTCCATTATTTTTTGTAAGCATATTTCAGTATTTTACATTAATGAAATGAAGTATTATTTCCACTGCGTATATGTGTTTATGGTTATCTCTGTAATTTTTTGCATTCCTGTTTAACTTCGGATCAGTGGTGTCAGAGCAGTCTGTTTTTTCTTTGTTTTTCTTTGCATGTCCCCAACGAGGTCGTGATATAAAGAGTTAGGGCTTGAATTGGTCGAACCTTTGCAAGACCAGCCTCAGAAATCTCGATGCCCTCCCATGGCGGATGAGAAGAAAGACAAGGGGTTAGGAGATCCTATCAAAATCTTGCTCGAAGAAGCCCTCAAGCAACAATGGAATGCGATGATGGACAAATTTTCCCAAATCCTTCAGCGGCTACCCAGAAGTGATACATGGGCTTCTAGCAGCTACTCTAGAAATGCCACACCCTTTAAGGTACAAGTTAGTTTTGAGATCCCCATATTCTAGGGTCAGATAGACGCAGATGCCGTAGATAAATGGTTAAATCTGCTAGAGGGTTACTTTTCTGTTCATGAATTTTCGAGTCGGGAAAATATTATTTTCGCTCTTCTCAAAGAAGCCAAGGACGACAATTTGCGATTTTGAATTGAAAACTACTTTTGACACTTGAAATACTATTAATTCAAATCAAATACAAGAGTAACAATGTAATCAACTATCAAAAAGAGGAGGATTCTTTTCTTTGACTGAAAACGACACTTGCAACACTTTCAAATCAAAAGATGACAATTCGATTAAGCTATTGTTTGTAAAGGAGAACTATAAACGGCGAACAATACATAAAAACATACACAATTCTTTGTACAATGGAGGTTGAATAATGAAAAGGAAGGGAGTTTCAATAGTGTTATACTGATCACAGACAACAAAACTCTTGACTAATGCTGAAGAGAGTGAAGAAAAACCAAAATCTGGAGGCAGAAACAGTCTTATCTGATCATCGCACCTGTAACATAGGGAAACAAGGATGCATCTCACCTACAATACACGGGAGGTGCGATGCATCTAGGCTATCAAAAGGAGACAATGCGATGGTCCAGGGACAAGACTTTAACTTGGTTTTTGGTCACAGTTTGTAGCTTAGTTCAGGGATTTAGGCTGAGCTAATGATAGTCAGTAAATACAAATCGTAGGGGCTGATCTAATGAGATTACTTGAGCCACCACTAGGGCACTTAGGATGTTTGCAAGTTAGATGTTTAATAAATAAACTAACCCAGAGATCGACTAAAGCAACATTTATCTAATTTGTAGTTGCATAGAAAAAGCAGTTCGAAGGCTAGCTAGCATAACTTTAGGCTCCGTCTGTAGTTTATAAAGTAAACAAACTAGAAATAAGCAAAACAACTATTTTCTCCCTAGTGGAGTCGCCATTTTGTTATCAGGAAAACTAGTGTCCATTCAGAGCTGCTAGTCCCACTAAGACGGGTAGCTATCTTAGAGAAAAAAACTAAAGTTACTTGTGCTTTCCTTTATGATAAATAGATGAGAGAGAAGTAGAGAGTACAGACCTCAGTCTTCCACTTGGCTCCTTGCTTGTTTCCTCTCCCCTTTGACAGATCTTTGCTGCTCCTTCCTCACTTTTCTCGCTTCAAAGAACACCTGTAGAGTCAAAGCAGCATAATACCATCAAAGCATAGAGATCTATAATCATAAACAATATAGGATCAGATATATATTGACCATACAAATGCATATATCAATTCAAGATTCAAAGACATACAAGAATATGGAGGAAAACTCAAATAGCTTTATTGATAGAAGTAGTAGAAGAGAGGATTACAACCCATTGATCTGACCCAGCGCCATCCTACCATCATGAAAACCATTCTTCACCTTATTAAAAGCTAGATCACCCAACATTATGATGTTCCACAAAGAAACCAACAACACTTCTTTACAAGAGGCAAAATTCCAGCCTTCGGATCTCTAGGATGAGGGATCCATATATAGATGTTTGCAGGTGAGTGAGTTAGCTTCTGGGTTTTTGATTAGTGTAATTTCTTTGATAGTTCTCAATTCCACTTGGAGATTTCATGATCCCTTACTCATCCCTGGGCGAATTCAAAGAGGCAAGTATCACAGGAGAAATTTCTGGAAGATTCCATGATCATCCACCTTGCAAACTGTCTCTGCCATTTGTCTACTCTCACCCATTGCACCCCATAGAAGGGCTTTTTAGTATGAATCACACACCCCATGTGCATTAGGTGGGATGCATCGCAATTTAACCATAGAGCAGGTGAGATGGTCTAGTTTTGACCAATTCTGAGCAGTTTTTCATGGAGAACTTCTGGGAGATGATGTAATCAACTGACCTCGTTCCTTTAGGGTATGAAACAAATCTTTTAGGGACTTAGAATCCCATGGTTTATGGACATATAAGATTGGGGTTGCAGTGTCCAAATATGTCTATAACAAATATGTGTAATAGAACTAACCCTTTCAGGGTCTACTTTAATCCCACATTTCTCTATGACATGGCCCAAGAGGTTTGCCTCAGACACTGCAAAAATGATCTGCTTTGGGTTAAGAGATATCCCGTATTTTCGACATCGCTCAAATATTTGCTTCAAGTGGTGTAGCTAGTCAGATCTATTCTTTAAAAACACCATGACATTGTCAACATAGACCAACATGCTCTAACCAATCAGTTCATGAAATGTGATGTCCATCACACATTGAAAGGTTGCACCAACATTAACTAGCCCAAAGCACATCCTTCTGAATGTGAACGCACCCCGCTTCGTTCAAAAAGTAGTTTTAAGTCTATGAGGATTTGAGACTAGAACCTGGTTGTGGCTAGAGTATTCATAAAGAAAAAATTTTCGACCCCAAAACTATCTATAATATCTAGTCCATTGACGACATAGGGTAATTTCCTTTGTCCGAGGCCTAGTTAAGATTTTGAAAATCCACGCACAAGGGTATTTCCCCAAACTTCTTTCGTACTGGGACTAGATTAGATATCCATGTTGAATGTCACACTTTGTACATGATCCAAGCATCCAACAGCATCCTCAACACCTTATGAATCAGGGGCTCAAGCGTCGGATGCACCTTCTGCAACTTCTACTAAAAAGGCTTTCCCCTTCCTTAATTATGATAACATGCTTAATTTTTCACATCGTAAGTTTTGAGCTCATCGTATGTCCATGTGAAAACATCTTTTTACTGCTTGAATAGGCAGATAAAGGATTTTCTCTCTTGAGGTGTGCAGTAAATACCGAGATTAAAAAACTTTAGATCTTTGTTTGTTCCAATATTAATATGCTCATACGACAATTTTGAGGTATGGGTTTTGGTTTTGACTAGTCCTCTAAAGCGATTTTGCAAGTCATACAACTTTTATAATCATACCACGCCTTTCAGCATGGGTTTCTCCTTGCTTGTTCGAGCTGCATCTTGCAACACGTTATTTTTCTCGTCTTCATCAATGGATGCATCCTTGAATACATCAAGATTTTCCATGAAATGCAATATCTCCTGGTCATCATTAAAAATGCACAAATTAATGATATTTCCAGGGAAGGATGAGTTATAAATAATTTCAATAAAAGTCATCCCCAAGCGGTGAAAACCTAATAGAAACATTTGTTAATGCATTCCCAACTGCATTACATATTCTAGGAACATATACAATATTAAGAGCTTGGAATTGAGAAATTAAATGCCATACCTCTTATTGAAAACTTTTCAAATTAGGTGACATACAGTGTATAGTATTTCATGCCCATTGTATGAAGATCTTAGAGTCACCTACTACTTTAATAACTCCAACTTCGACGTCAATCGCCTTCTGTAAGCTTAAGATGAGTGCCTCATATTTCACAATGTTGTTAGTGTACTGGAATTCTAAGTGGCTAGAGATCAGGTGTTTTCTCTGTAGTGGCTCTATTAAAACATAACTAGGTCTAGAGCCCTCGCATGTCTTAATACCATCAAAACACAAATTCCAATCATGATATGTACAAGAAGTATGCCCTACAGTAGTACTACTACTATCTACTATACAAAGGTCATTTCCCCTAATTGGACCAGGAAGGATTTCCAACTATGTGTCTAGTGGAACTGTGAAATGTTGAGCAAGGTAGAAACCTAGGTCATTTTCTAAGAAGTAGTTTCCAAAGATGAGATTGGCAAAAGAAACTGGATCATTTTTCCCCTCGAAGGGTGTGGCAGTGTCCTACATCTAAGGTTCTAAGTGTATCAATATTTGGCTATTCCCGCCCTTATACAGAATCCATAAATGTGACCAGTTGATAGTAAAATACCCCTGTAATTTTTTGGACCAGCCCCTACTTAGTAATACATTGTAGGCTTCTGGGATGTCCACAATTAATATGTTTATGCACTAGTGAACTCATGGATCAAATGATATGAAAATAAGCACATTTGTGAGTTCAGCAATAGCTTGGACAAGAGCCTTGTCTAGATGAATAATCTATGCATATGCCTTATCCCACGTAGAATTAATTTTCTTAGCTACGAACAATGGCATTACATTTACAGATGCACCAAAATCAACTAAACAATTGTGTACATTGTAATTAAAAATTTCAAATGTCACTAAAAACGGAGGGCAGAGTGTATTTTCTTCCAATGTTAATGCATTCAGAAAATATTCCAGGGGACCATAAGCCTTACTAGATCCCTTTTGAAAATAAGCATTATCATATGAGGTAGATTGATCAACAGCTCAGATAAGCAGTTCATGTTGGCTTGCGATCCTTGTAAGCTCAAAGATTGAAATATTGGCGCGAGCTTTCTTAATGTTTTCAACTATATTATAATCAAGAGCTGCGGGCATCGCCGAAGTGTCTGGGGAAGTGAATTTATGTGATACTTCTATAATGGTGGGCTTGAAATTACAATTGGCAGAAGTATTTTTCACTGTAGTAGTATTTTCAGACTTGTTCACAGTGTTTTGAGTTGAGTTGAAATGCAATGTGATCTTCCTTAACAAGTGTTCTTTCGATTCAACCTCACCATCTCTTGTTTAGAAACTAACCCTTGACTTCTCAACTTCTATTAACTATTCTTATTTTAAGCTGGGTCCTCACTCAGTGGAGGTTCTTTAGAAGTTTTCTTTTTAGCTACGAATACACAACTGAAAGAATTCACTACATGCCCAACACTCGCAGTTTCTTCAAGCACAACAATTTCTTCATTTTCTTTTGCTGGCTCAATCTGCTCATCTGAAAGTACAATGTCAATGATATGTGTCGCTATAGAATTCATGATGTGATTCCATTATGGGCATGTCTTTTGTGAATGATATTCTTGATGGAAAGAACAATATTGGTCCATGACCATGCTTTCAACATTCAACAACACGTTCGAGCTTTGTGCAAACTTATCTAGCTAATTATTATCATTGGTGGAATTGGTATTCCTTCTTAGGAAGTTAAATTTAGGGACTTGTTGCTGACAGTGGTCTCGCTTGATCTCTGTTTCAAATCTACCAACTCATTGGACAAAGACTTGATGGTCCAAGTCAAGCTTTCAAGATCAGTGGCTTATTTATCCTTGGCCTTACTTGAGGAGGCCTAAGACCTTTTACATGTGTCCTTGGAGTCTTTTGATAGTTCATCATCAACAATGACTCCAATTGCGCGCAAGTCCTTTTCAACCGCAATGGCTTCTTCATAATTCTATGCTAGATTTCCTTTCGAAATTCTCTTAATGAATTGCGCGATGCTTTTTGGTAAGGCATAAGTGTAGTACTCAATGGTGATGGAGTCATGAGGTTTCGTATATGTAGGAAATCTGTTCAAGATGCAATTGAACCTCTGATTAAAATCTTTAACATTTTCTTTCTACTCCATCTTTAGATTTCCCATCTCTTTCAATAACATTGTTGGGCTTTGTCATCGGCAAAATTTTCAAGGAACAACTTTTCAAACCCCTTCCAATTCTAAATTGAGTTTGGAGGAATATTGTGGTACCATACATTTTCTCTACCGTCTAAGGTAAATGGATCTACCTAAAATATCATCATAGCACACCTAGATCATATGCAAGTGTAGGTAGAAGTTGTCTAAATGGTCTTTTGTGTTAACTAATTTGTTAGGGTCGTACTTTGTTAAAAACTTTTCCTAATGCCTCGACATCTTTTGTAAAACACCCAGTAGAGTAAGTGGGCCCTTAGACCTCCAATCCAGAACTCAGTCTACCATGTCTTTGTCTTTGTGCTCCTCCTCTTCTTCATAATCTGATGGATCTTCCTCCTCCTCTTCATAGCCATCTAGCTTGTGGAAAGTGTCATATGAGAATAGAATGTCATCTCTGTCACCTCGGTTAAAATATGGAGGTTGCTCTGGCTTCTTTGTGTTTTCTGCAGTCTCTGCTAACACTTCAAGGGGGGAAAAAACCAAATCTTCCACTGTAGATACCACTATCCCAGTAGAAGTGGTTGCGTTTTTTTTGGAAAATAAGGAAGATTATATACTCCATGGATCAATCCAATAGATTTTGTGAACTTACGGGTTGTAGGCCAGATGTCCTGAATGTGATCGTAGGAGATTTCACAAGTTTGCTCAAGACTGAGCTGAGAAGATCTGCTAACTTCAGGAATATGAGGGGAAGAGGTGTTGGGAATATTGCTACCTTTACTAGAAGAAGTATGATGATGATAATTGGAGTTATCAACCATAATAATCTGGGTTCCCTCCTTATGGCATTAAAAATGTTGATAGTGCTAGACCTGCCAACATTCAAAGGGGTGTCCCCAATATGTGGTCCCAATTAGACCTCACAGCATTTGCGATAGGAGCCCCATCCAGAATACGAGCAAGTTATCATTTTCTAAAATTTTTTCCTTGGCTCTAACCGTCAGTAAGAGAGAGGAACGCATGTGTGCCTTCAAAAAGAAAGTGAGCAAGTTTGGTGAGTGTTTAATCATAGGTGCATCGAGGTTCTTCTACTGCAGAGGGAAAAGGAACGTGAGCCTCTAAGAGAGAGGTAGTAGAATCACTCTAGTAGAGACACACACAAACATGAGACATCTATCTAAAATCTTGCAGAATAGTCCACAAAGATGTGACAGTTATTGTAACCATTACAACACATTTTCAATATGATAAGAACTAAAGTAACTAAAATAGTTCAGCTACTTTAGTATAAGTGAAAACAAACATGAATCATAAACATTCACAAAACAATCTCGCAAATATTCATAATCCATGCATGAAGAACATGTTGGTTATCAGGCTTCATATATTAAGTAAAAGTCCTAGGGCACATGTATACAACGAACACCATTAGCTCCAACAATGGAGTGGTTGATCCATGAATTGCTCCCGAAAAGAACTAGCTTGTCTCTTTGTGGGATGAGACTACGCAATTCACAATTTAAGAAGGCTAGGTTGCCCAGTTGAGAAGTTTTCTAGATTTGACTGAGTGTGGAATATATGCAACTGATGTGAACAACAACAAGACTTAATTGTGATCACACACTTAGAACACTTGACAACACAACATAGATCACCCAGACCACATGAACAAGATACTTCCCTTAGTGCAACAACTTTGTGACGATTTACGCCAAGTGTGAAACCAAAAATACACTTTGTGATGACCATGACAACACTTGTGCGATAGTGATTGAAAATTTTGAAATGAGTGCGACACATGTTTACCTGGTAAGACCATCTCACTCACACAAATATTACTCCTTGAAACCACCAAAACTAACTTTTGTACATTGTGCGACACTTGACATGTGAAAAGACGACACTTTGATTTTCTTTCAAATGGGACCAAAACAATTAGAGAAAGCACATGCAATAAGTCTTAATGCTTACGATGACAGTATGCAATGTCACAGTAGGCTCCCAAATTTTTGTGTATGCCAAAATTTGGAAGGTGTTGTAGTAGTGGCAACACCATGTGAAAGTTCAATTTTTTGATCTTCATCCTTGTGAAAATTGTGGTAAGCGCACTCATCACTCAAACAAATGTTCTAGAAACAAAATTCCTACAAGAAGAAAGTTTCACCTTGGATTGATTTCTTATTGGCAATGGTCTTCAACAACCAAGAAGATATACTGGTCATACCATATAATTTTCTCTCTCGAGTATTTACGAGTCTTGCAGCGAAGAATTTTTCATCTTTTCACCTTGTATCTAACAAGAAGGGAATTGATGGTGAGTTAGTAGCTCCAAAGATTCATCATTCAAAGATTTATCAAGTGAGCCTTAGCCACAGCCTGAACCTTCTGTATGAGTGTATAGCCAGAGATAACCATGGTTAGATTCAAAGTTGTAGCTAGAGACGGATTCATGCTGAATGAGCATGCTCTTTTGATTGGTGGCATGTCTTAAACCACCACCAACAGAAGATTTTGGTTTCTGCTATAGTTTGTGTTAGGAATCACTTCCACTAGCAGAAGGCTTCAACTTCTAGCCAGATTCAGAGTTGTTCTAAGAATTTCTTTGATAGTTTCAGAGTTGGTGGTCAGCCTTAAACTATCACTGGTTGAGAGCTTGAGCTCTCCGAGTTTTTGGTTTGTTTATAGTTTTCTTTTAAACACTGCTTTGGTTTGTTTGTAGTTTTCTATTCAAAAATGCCATTCTAGAGAGCTTATTCAACTACTAGCTAGCATGTGTTTTTTCAATTTAGCTCTCTTCTTGGACTCTCATATATACCCTTTCGGATTAAAGAGAATATACACCTAATCCATAATGATTATGATGAACAATTAATGCATGTCCAAGAACCCTCAAATTGAATCCAAAAGTTTAATTGTTGTATTTACACATGTACATTTACATCATTCTTAATATACATGGTTGAATTCATTTTTTCCAATATTTTGATTCCAACATTTATAAGATGTCAGGGTAACTTGACGTGACTGGGTACGGAGAGAGTAATAATAACCCTTCTGCTCTCCTTAGCTCGTCAACTAGTGTATGATTACATTAACTTTTGGTCATTGATGTACGGACATATTTAGACTTTAAATGACTATCCTAATTTCTGATCTATTATTCCATATTTTAGCTGGTCAACTAGTGTATGATTACACTAACTTGTGGTCATTGATGTACGAACAAATTCGGAGTTTAAATGACTATCGTAATTTCTGATCTATTATTCCAGATTTTTCGTTCCGTAAAAGCAATCGTCAGAAATGAGTCATGAGAAATCTCAATGACCCACAAGATTGGGTCAAACAAAAAATAGAACCCTACCGAACTCCAATAGTTGGCTTTCAACTTTGCACGTGAGTTACGTTTTACATTCATTCTAGAGTTTCCTTCGCTTTCCTTCTGCTGAAAAGTCTAATTCATATCACCTGCCAATGCACGTTTGTCCGGTTTACTTGAAAACATTGTGCGGGTGATATCTGGTTACGTTTTTTTAATCATTTCCAACTACAGAAGTCTCCAAGTAACACAGACAACTGCCAAGGATTCAAATCAAAAGGTTAGTAGGTAATCCATGTGCCAAGGATTCAATTAAAAAGATGACGGGCTCCATCTTTAAGCAGGCTTTGTCTCTTTTCCCACACCTCCTGTGCTCTCTATTCCTTGCATTTTAGTGTAGTTGTAGTCGTTCACATGAGTTTCTGCTCCTCCGTCCATTAGCATAGGGAATGCATGGCATTGACAAAGCAGGTGGTCTCAAAAATCTGCCCATCTGCCTGGACGTACGGACAACGAGATCAAGAATTATTGGAACTCTTACATCAAGAAGAAGCTCAACCTGAAACATTCCACGGTACCCTTTTCATCCTTCACTGAAACCAACGGCAACAACTCGAATATATCCTCCCAGGCGATACCTGCAATACCAACTCAGTGTCTGCCAATGCTCATTTGGACGTCATGTCTGAAGGGTACCTACAGTCATTTGATAACATCTTTAATGTGCTGGGCACTAAAGAAAATCAACATTCATGTGTTCAGGACGTATTGGATTTAAAGAATGAACAGGTATTGCAGCAAAATATTGTGTTTCCAATTTATTCAAACCCTAGTAACAGTCAGCTAATTTCTTATTTCTCAGCTTTAGATTATTTCTACTTACATCAATCGTAGGTTCTCTCAGGTTACGTCACCGTGTCTGCAAGCCCATGATCAAACTTGTAATACTGCAAAATTATCAAGAGGTGATCAGTTAATAACCTCGTGGACTACGTTGCCACCTCATGAAGCGCCTGGTTCGTATGGCTGTACCACCACTAGCCCTGCTCTCAGTTATATGGGTGAGTCATGGAAAGGTGACATTCTAAACTCTGGCCAGATAATGATTAATGAAAATTATAATAAGATAATGATCGATTATTCGTCGTTCACAGCATCCTCTGGCATAAACGCACGGGACGATAGTCAATCCCATTCAAATGCCAACTAATTTACAGATGTTTATGAAGGAGCTTATACAGCTCATATGGTGGAAGATTAGCGAGCCAGCCACATAACAAGACTGAACAACAGTCGGGCCTGACAAATAATTCCCGCGCGCAATTTCGTACACCGGCTATTATTATGTCGGCAGACGTTGATCAGTACTTCAATGTTCAACGTCACCGTCTGTTTGATTGGAAGGATCATGTGAATTTGGGATATGACGAAGAAAATTTGAGGGTCAAAACATATATTAATATTCATAAGCAGAAGAGTTATCAGATGCCACAAATCCGAGGAATTCAGGTTGGTGATCAACTGGGTTTCTTCGCAATTCCAAATGAAGAGACGAGAGCAGGAGAACGTGGAGCTTTCGATTAGAGGTGTGAAGGTGAGGCAGATCATGTTAACGTTTGGGCGGACGAAGACCATATGTAGAATATCCATTCTGATACCGCCGCTTCTTCAGATCTCGATCAAATCTGTGTTACCTAACCAGGGAATGCAATGCTTGTGCGTCCCTCCCATCCTTTTCAATTGACTTTGAAATATAGGAATGTAATTTTCGTAGGCCCACGAACTCCAATATATGTAATCCGATTGAATGGTCACATTGTTCATTCTTTTAATACGTAGTCAGCATCAGAAAAGAATAATTAAAAGGCTCATGAAAAGAGGTAGGTTTGTATTCGATATCAAAAAATATTTAATGTGATCGGCACATTTTACAAGAAGTTATATGTCAGGTGTTAGTGTTACGATACTTTGGTACATTTTGATTTCATGACAATGTCGGTATAACCTAAAGTTTGAATAATAAATGGAACAAAGTTTTATAAAAATATATTTTAATGCTAAATAATTGGAAGAAAAATTCCATGTGTTTGATTTGAATCGAATATATGAGCCGTCATGCAATTCAACTCACAAGTATCTTATTTATTTATTTTATTTTTATATGTTTGATGATGATGATTTATTTTGTTTTGATAATGAATCATATTAAATAGTTCACAGCTATAAAATTTTAATAATATAATTTTGAAAAAAAATCTTAATATAAATAACGAAGACTTGAATTCAAATATATTTGATTTTTTAATAATTATAATATTCATAATTTTTCAACCATAACAAAAAAATTCAAATTCAAATATATTTGATTTTTTAATAATTATAATATTCATAATTTTTCAACCATAACAAAAAAAATTCAAGGACAGATTTGGATGGCTAAAACTCACACAGTAATTGTAAGGTCTTCAATCTAATTATATCCGTAACCCTAAAGAAAAGATTTAACCAAGTCAATTGTAACCAGCTGGTTATATAAGTATCTCCAATCTAATTATATCCGTAAACCTAAAGACAAGATTTAACCAAGTCAATTGTAACCAGCTGGTTATATAAGTACCTAAATTTCTGAAAGTTACAATGGCATATGGGGAACTATAGCTGGGAAGTTCCTAAATGATAGTCGGCGTTTTATCCATCGCCTGTCCAGTTTAGAATGGTTTCTAACAATAGGATGGAAATATTAGGTCAGCCCAAGGTTGAATCCGCCGAGCTCCAGGAGAAAAGAGACAGCAAGAGGATCCAATAATGCAGCAAAAGCAAGAGCATCCAAGAATATAGGAAACACAAAAGATTAAAGTGAGGTCGGGCATTTTATCCATCGCCTGTACAGTTTAGAATGGTTTCTAACAATAGGATGGAAATATTAGGTCAGCCCAAGGTTGAATCCGGCCAGCTCCAAGAGAAAAGAGACAGCAAGAGGATCCAATAATGCAGCAAAAGCAAGAGCATCCAAGAATATAGGAAACACAAAAGATTAAAGTGAGGTCTTCGGAACGCGGATGTTGGGAAGAGTGGGGACTAGGGATTAAATTTGACGCCCGTATGCCCGTGTTTCGCATTTTAACTTGTAAAATACATTTTAATCTAAAACCTCCACGTCATGCTCAACTTGACATTCATTTTCAAAAACGTCATATTGACGAGCATGTTAAAAAATTAAAAGTTAAAAAAAAAAAAATTATAATTTTTTATATATATATTTAATATGGTGTGAACAGTGTAACGTTAAAAAATTATAATTTCCACAAGCTCCAAAGTCCAGACTCCGGCCAAGGCAAGTTGCAGTCGTACTCACTCCATTGAATTCACAAAAATAGGGGTGATTTTAGGGGCGAATGTTCGCCTTTTGGCGAAATTAAGGGGTTTTAAATTTTTAGTGGGCGAATATTTTGTATCATAGTACATTTTTACAAATTACCTCAAATAGCCCACCTTATTTTAAGGGAGGGTAAAAAAGGTAAATTTAGCCCTTGAAATTAGGAGTTACAACCTTC
>APFE030982722.1:19213-30517 GCA_000404065.3 Pinus taeda
GTAAATAAATAAAACTTTTTTTTATACTTACTCAAAAAGTATTGTAAATAAATAAAAATATAAATAAACTAGATGTATGGTAAAATAAATAAAACCTCTTTTTATATTTAGTCCATAACCCTCATTCTATTTATGAAGGCTCAAGAAAGAGGTTTTATTTAAGTGAATCCTATGAGCCAAATACTATATTTTTGAAAGAGGTATGGTAAATTAATAAAAATATAAATCAACGAGAGGTATGGTAAACAAATAAAACATTGTTTTTATATTTAATCCACAAGTCACCATGTATTTATGAATGATATGGTAAATTAATACAAATATAAATAAAGGAGAGTTATGTAAACAATTTTTTTTTTGTTTTTTTTAATACCATGCAGAAAAACATTATTAACCCTAATATTAGTATTAATAAAAATAAAAATGACACATGGTATTGACCCATGGTATTCACCAAAATGGCACATGGTATTGACCCATGGTATTCACTTTGAATGTAGCATATTTAAATGGGGGAATTAAACCAGAATAGATCCATCTTTACTCTGGATCTACTAACCCACGAGAGATTGCGTTGCTAGGTTTTTGAAATCCCTCTCTCTCTGTACAAATAAAAACTACATTGTTATAGCTGGTAATTTCTTGTAATTTCTTAAGTAGTGGGTTATGTAAAAAATTGAGCTTTGTTTTGTATTTGTTGTAAAAAATTGGACTGGACTTTTATATGTTTGAAATTTCAGTAGAGCTTGATGCATTAAATCCATTTGTCTTTAGTGGGATATTAAACCAGCTGAATTCTGGGTGTTATGTAAAAAATTGAGCTTTGTTTTGTATTTGCTGTAAAAAATTGGACTGGACTTTCAACAACGGTTTGTGCAGTAAATAGAATTAGATTGTTGGGTTTTGTCCGAAATGAGGTTAAACACAACTTCTTGTCTGCAAAGTCGGTTGTTGGGCGAGCCACCAAAAGGGTCATTGTATCCAACCGAGAAATCATGCACATTATGTTTTTGGTTTGAAAATTATTTCACAACTATTGTTCTTTTATTGTACAATTTGAAATTAGATAAAACTTGTACAAATAAATTTTGAAAGTCATATGATGAGCAGTGTAAAAATAAAAACGTCATAAAAAAAATTCCTTGACAGGTAGGGTCACCCGTCAAATTTAACCCCTGGTGGGGACATAGGACCAAAATTTCAAATATTTTCCACGGTTCCCACCATCATATAAACTTGACGCACTCCTAATCAATCAATCAAATTTTATTGGATTAGTTTACATTTGTTAAGGCTATGTGATTAAATTTGCTTAGGATTGGTTAATCAAACTTTATTATATGTGCAAGTATTTTTTTGCGGTATATTGGTGTATTTTTATTAAAATAGTTTAATATTTGGAAATTTATTTTTGTATTTTTTTATTATTATTTAAATTTATTTGTTTGTAAGATGATTGGTTAAGATTTTATTATAAGTTGTTTACTAACTTCCATTTCTATTGGGTATTTTTTTTGTATAAGTTTATTCTTATATTTATATTATATATTATTTATATATTATATATAATTTTCTCGTTTCATTATTTATATATTTTATATATTAATATATATATATATATATATATATATAAATATATTAAATTCTATATATGTTAATAAAAACAATATTAGTTAATCATATTTCTTAATTTTTGGTGATGGCATCAACAATACAATGTTTTATTAGTTGTTTTTGTGATGAAATTTTTATGTCCATATTATTTTTTAGTTTAATTAAGCTATATTTAAGCTAAGCCATAGTTACAATGTAGCTCTTGTTTTTTCATAGGTGGGAAAACTTATTATAACTCACTTGTCAAACCAACAAGGAAAAGGCTGCTAACCTCAATGCAAGCTCATTCATCACCCATCGCCCTTATTCATGGCAAATCACACTACCTAGAATAACCCTCTCGTGGTCTGTAAGGGGACAAGTTTTAGCCCCTTCCACATATCCCTAGGTCTTGGGTGTTAACTTGTTTCCTTAAGTCCAAGGAAGATGAGCTCTTAGCCAAGCAGAAAAAGTTTTAGGGCATACTCCAAAAACAATCAACCAAATTTTATATGCTTAATTTTTCTTTTGAAATTTCCATTTCATTAATTTAATATTTATTATTATATTATATTATATATTATATTATTATATATATATATATTTTATATACTTTTATTATCATATAAAAACTCATTCCTTTAAGAATGAGTTATTTATTAATCTTTAAAATTTTAGTTATTTTTATTTATTATAATATATATAGTATAATCATTTTTAAAATATTAAACTATTGAATCATATTAATTTAAAGATACATATTGAATATATAGTTTTAAAGAATTTACAAATTATTATAAATCATGCGTGAATAAAGTTTTAGTTCGGTAGACTTTGTTAGTATGGCATGTTGCATGAGTTCGAATTTTTAAATTTTTTGTATTTAGATTTTAAGTTTACATGTACCAAGTGTAGAATTGTATCGATGTGAGTGGAGAGAGAAATGGGTTTTTTTAACTAATCCAAAACCTAAAACCTAAGTATCACTATAAATTTTTGTTTATCTTGGAATTCGGTAGATAAAAAACAATTTACATTATCTTAATTTTTTTATTTTTTTTAACTTTGAATATTATGAATTCCATATGTTAAATTTTCATAAAGTCCTATAAATATTTTAAAACCGATATTATATAAATTTTAAAATAATGTACATTTAATGATTAAATAAACAAAATACAAATACTTCTCATCAAATTTTAACTTAACTTTTGATAGTGCACACAATATCTTACTATTCATTAATCAAATATGATATTTCATACATAAAGGAGTATTGTCTCAAGATAGGAAAACTATCTTGGACACACAATCTGTTGGTTGAGAGAATATCTCAACCATACACAAATCTAGAAACATAGTTAGGAACAGACTCCTCTAGATAGAAATAATCACAACTAAGACAAGTAGGAATTACATATTCCAACACACCCCCTTAATGAGTACTTGTCTCGATATCAATATGCAAAGTCTAGTTGTGGTCAAATGTAACAAAAGAATGTGTTTATGGCCATATAAAGGAGCAGCCATCCATCAAAATGCATGGGTGCTAACCGCTGAAACCGCTAGTATTATAGGATGTACTTCACATACATGGTTCTGTCAACCATTATAACTACATACATGTACCTGTACCTACAAATCCGCACTAATACCATCATCATGGGTTTTATCAGATCACTCTCAACCATTCCTGTGCTCAGCTGGAAATATGTTGAGACTTGTGAGAAAGCAAATTTCTCCAGTGAGTAAGGTATGTCACTCCTGACCACCTAGACTCGAAAACTATGAGCATTGAGGCTCCTATGTTGCCACTGGGGTACTTATAGCCACGAAGGCTCTTTAAACTGTGAGCATTGAGGCTCCTATGTAGCCTTAGGGGCACTGTAGCCATGAAGGCTCTGTAGGTAAATTAGGCTTACATTTCACACTCCATCTCATGGAGTTACTAGATACACACATTATAAAGACCACTACAAAACATTATAAAGACTTGTTTCCTAGTACATATGTGATTCACATTTCAACATAATATTGAGTCTATTCCACAAACACAAACAAACTCGATTGCCCATCATCTTTTAATTGTCGATGTTTCTCCCACCACCATTTTTTGATGCCATTTTTAATGTCACATCTTCATCATATATGGTATTCAATAATTCTTGCAAATTTTTCTATTGTTGGAATGACCCATTCCAACAAAGAATCAAATCAGTAACAATAATTGACTATGCTAAATGTCACTCCATTAATGACAAGTTTTACCATAGTATTTCAATAACATGACACAAAAGGTTCATTCAAACACCACTGATAAATTCCACATTTAACTCTGAAATCTCTTAAAAGGACTAGTAAGGATAGTCATGGGACTCACATAGTGCATAGCTCACCAATAATCATTGCTTTGAATCTTGATTCCCAAAATGTTCAACTCACACAATTTCTTCCTTCACCCACGCTAAAAGATTAGTCTTCCACACCACTGTAGGTACAAGACCTTCCTTGGAGTGTATAATTTGATCATGATTCCCAATGCATATAAAAAAATGTACAGAAGAGCAAATTCATAGCTATATTCCCCATCCAATTTCCATGAAATTCTCATCATTTGCAGATTTTCTTTGTTGGGGAGGAATATTGTATCGGTCTGAAGGTTATGTGGTGGACTAAGGGTCATAATGAATCAACTCAATCAATGAAGAGCTTGCCATCTCCCATGAAACAACACTAAATCGATATATTGTAATAAGGACAACGGTTAGTAAATAATCACCGCTACTTACTGCTACAATGCTTTCCGAGATCCAATGTGAGCCTACTGACCTCAAGTCTATAGTGTTGGAAGGAATTTCTTCAATATCTGTGACAAATCTTAGACACCAGTCTATAGATCTCCCTCTTCCTTAGAGTGCTCAACCACGCCACGCTCGCTCCACCAAGTTGGTCGCATGGATCTTATACCTTTGCATAGTTTGGGGTTGTCAACATAATGGTGGCATGGTGGCCTGTCACATGCACCATGACTACCAACGCTCTAACACCTCCGCTGACAAAAACTCATAGCCAACCTTCAAAGACTGAGCCCTTCTCAGTGGCCTAATCCACCCTCTCTCCATACAACAATCGATCAAGCACAGCCAATGTACAATACCTCGCAAAAACTAGTCTAGGTGATCAGGTTGAGCTCTGTGGTGACTCTCAAGCTATTGGGCAGTCACTCACACAAAATTGAAAAATTGATCACAGAAAATATCAATGCCCAATTCCAAAAAATGCATAGAGCCTCTACACAGACTGCTCCAAACTTAGCTCACCAGAACACCGCCCAGCTCACTAGAACCCTGCTCGATGGAAAAACTAAAAATTAAAAAAGAAAATATATTGTTTTATTTCCTCAGCCCATGAGAGGCCAAGTCCCATGCCCTTATGAGCTCTGATAACATGTTAACGTTTTATAGTGCACACAATATATTACTATTCATTAATCAAATATGATCTTACATATATACAGGAATATTGTCTCAAGATAGGAAAACTATCTTGGACACACAATCTGTTGGTTGAGAGAATATCTCAACCACACACAAATCTAGGAACAAAGTTAGGAACTAGCTCCTCTAGATAGAGATAACCACAACTAAGACAAGTCAGAATTACATATTCCAACATTTTACACTATCACCACCTTACTCTTATACTTCCACCCAAGATTTTGTCCTTTTCTTATGCTTTCCTTTTTTGAAATTCATCATGCATTTGGTAAAAACAATCTATTTGATAATTTGTCATCCCGATATTGTCTTTTAAGAGCCTTATACCATTTCAACTCTGGGAAAACCAATTATATTTTTTAATTCATCAACTCCTTTTAGAAAATAAAGTGATTTGGGTGCTGACTCCTGAGAATATTGCTCCATATCCAATTAGTTGAGGGGATGGACAATTTGGGTAATCTTATAGTTGCAGGAGAGAGATATTTGTTGCAAGGAAACTAGTTGACTGATTTGAGGAAGGAAGATAGATAGTTACATTTTGTTGGAGAAATTAATTCTAATCACTTATTAGGAGTTGAGTTGTTGAGTCTCAGTCCTGTCATTAATTATTATTGTTTTCTATGTGTCTTTTATGTAATTTATTGAGCAGTTGATAATATTGATAAGCGTACTTTGGTCCACATTTTTCAATCTCTGACCTGATATGAGAGTGTAGTTTGTCTAAGAATCATTTAGAGAAAAATAGATCAAGAAATACAGGAGAAGAAGAAGAATATGTGAATAGGACATTCTCGTTGAGAAGAAGGTAGCTATGAAGAAGGTAGAAGGCAGTTGTGAAGAAGGTTTACGAAGTTGTGCCACATAAGTTTAGCAGTCACGTTAAAAATGAAAAATTTATGTCGATTGTGCATGACCGTAATTAAAAAAAAAAAGAGGATCCACACAAATAGTCTATGGAATCTTTGAAATTTGGAGCAAACATGATCTTGTCAGTGCTTATGTGGCTAAATGAACTATAGGTGCTCATCTGGCTAATAAAAGGTATCATGAAAAAGGCCAATATTCAATTTTTTTTTAAACGAGGTTTTCTTAAATGTACTGTGATTAATCTATATATGTTAGTTCATTTTAGAGAAAATAAAGAATACTGGAAGTATTTAAGGGATTTAGGAACTTCTTAATTTGGGAAAAACTATATCATGGGTGGGAATTTCAATACCACCATGCATTAGAAGGAAAAAAGTGGGGGATCAATAGTTTGAAACCCCTTTCAGGAAGAAATGTAAGATATAATTCTCTCCCTCAACCTTTTTTTATGTGAAACCCCCTCATTCTTGCTATACCTAGAAGAACAAGGGCTCGTGATCCAAGTGGATCTTGGTGGCCACCTACCAAGTCCAATTGGACCCCCACCATTGTTTCTCTTAGCATTTTTAGTTTCCTTAATTGTGGCAGAACTTACTATTTTTAGTAGTTTTTCGGGTCCTAAACTTCTGAAGCCGTTTTAAGACCCTAAACGACGTTTTTTTGGGAAATCTGGGGCAACATGGGTCAATGGACCGATGTTGTCCTTCCCAAAATGGTAGTTCTTGGATAGATCTTTCTAACAAGCTATTGTACATGTCAAATAGAGATCGTATGCCAAAGTTACGAACCCGGGAAGTTGATGTACCAATTTACCCAAACGGGGCCCACAGTTTGGTGTTTCATTTTCTTGTGTTAGGTTTTGGAATTTTAAGGGTTTTTCATTGTTTCTCAACAATAAATAGGCCTTCAAGCCTCATTGTAACACAGTTCAAAGGCATGTAACCACCACATCTCTTCTCAGAGATAAGCTACCATCGCCCTAGCTGGTTTATTTCCATTATTTTTTGTAAGCATATTTCAGTATTTTACATTAATGAAATGAAGTCTTATTTCCACTGCATATATGTGTTTATGGTTATCTCTGTAATTTGTTGCATTCCTGTTTAACTCCGGATCAGTGGTGTCAGAGCAATCTGCTTTTTCTTTGTTTTTTTTGCATGTCCCCAACGAGGTCGGGATATAAAGAGATAGGGCTTGAATTGGTCGAACCTTTGCAAGACAAGCCTCAAAAATCCCGATGGCCTCCCATGGCAGATGAGAAGAAAGACAACGGGGTAGGAGATCCTATCAAAATCTTGCTCGAAGAATCCCTCGAGGGACAATGGAATGCGATGATGGACAACTTTGCCGAGATCCTTCAACGGCTACCCAGAAGTGATACATGGGCTTCCAGCAGCTACTCTAAATATGCCACGCCCTTTAAGGTACAAGTTAATTTTGAAATCCCCATATTCGAGGGTCAGATAGACGCAGATGTTGTAGATAAATGGTTAAATTTGCTAGAGGGTTACTTTTCTGTTCATGAATTTTCGAGTCAGGAAAAGATTATTTTCGCTCTTCTCAAAGAAGCCCCCCACGTCAAGGACTGGTGGGAAACCTACTGTGAGCAGAAGGATGAAAGTACTGGCTCACTATTTTCAGTCGCACCCACCTAGAATTCATTCCGGGATGCCATCAAGGAGCAGCACTACCCTGTCGGAAGCTATGAGGATGAATAAATAAAGTGGACCATGCTGTGGCAGGGAAGGGACCAAGACATGCTGGAGTTCACCAATCTTTTCCATACCCTTCACACAAAGTTGGGTATCAAGGATTTGGAGCAGCATTCGATACTCAAATATTGCGACTACCTACACAAGTACATCCAGGAAGAAATATAATTCTTGAACATCTCCTCGCTTGGCACTACATACAGATATGCCATCAAGTTCGAGCAAAAGTTGAAACAAAAGAAGTGAGACTTTGGGTCTACGAATCCAAATCAAGGGAGGCGTGCCCCTAAACCACCGAACAAAGGACAAAGCCAAGGCAAGGAAGCGCAAGACAACCTGCCAAAGCTGCAAGAAAAGAACAATTTCGTGAAGCCAAAAAAGGACATGGGAAAATGGTGTGAGTTCCATAAGAGCTCCACTCACAACACGAGTGTCGGGCCAAGAAGTAACTAGTGGCTGAGCTAAAGGTTTCAGAATTAGATGCATGTTCCGACTCTGAGTCAGAACCCAACAAGGGGAATGACAAAGGGAAGAAAATCATTGATGTGGATCCCAATGCCACTGTTGCTACTGCCAAGATCCAGAAAAATGAACCCAAAGATCCAGAGGAGGAGGAGCATCTCTTCCACTCCCAGATGTGGGTAAAGGGCTCCCCGCTATAGTTCATTGTCGATAGCGGGAGCCAAAAGAACCTCATTTTGGCAAAGGTCGTGAAGCGGTTGGGCTTATTGACCATAGCACATCCATAATCGTACACCATTGGGTGGCTTCACCAAGAACAGGATCTTCGCATGAGGCATGAGTGTTGCCTTCCATAAAACATCAAGCCCTTCACGGATGAGGTATTGTGTGACATTTCTCCCCTTGAAGTTTGTGATGTATTATCAGGACAACCATACTTGTGGAAGTGACATGATGTGTATGAATCAAGGCCCCGTGCTGTTATTACTACATTGGGAAATAAGTTGTACAGGATACCAGAGGTAGCACCGCCTATCGCCATATCTTTGATTATTGCAAAACAATGTAGTAAGCTCATTTCCATAACCGGAAAATTTGTTTTCCTGATTATACGCCCTGAAGGAAAGAAGAAGATGGTGGCCACGACCTCCAGACAAGGACCCTCTGCACGATAGCTACAGATGGACAAGGTTGTGGAGGAGTACAAGGACATCTTCACCTCCCTCGCAGAGGTTCCTTTGCATTGTCAGGTCAAGCATTCCATTGATCTGACCCCAGGTGCGCCACTACCCAATGGACCAATTTATCGGTGCTTTCTTATGGAGAACGATGAAATCAAGAGGTAGATTCAGGAGCTCCTGCAGAAAGGTCACATCAATCTGAGTTCATTGCCTTGTGGGAGCCCGATCGGGTTGGTACAAAAGAAGGATGAGACTTGGAGACTTTGTATTGACTATCGGGCGCTGAACAATATGACTGCCCATAATAGTTACCCGATCCCGCGAATTGACAACCTCCTGGATCAACTAAAGGGGGCAAAATATTTTAGCAAGATCGATCTAAAGTTAGGCTATCAGCAAGTACCAATCGAACCCTCTGATGTGTGGAAGACTGCCTTCAAAGCCAAGGAGGGCCTTTTCAAATGGTTGGTTATGCCTTTCGGATTGACGAATGCTCCTGCAATCTTCATGAGGCTAATGGACAACATCTTGTGACCATTCACCAACTCATTTGTAGTGGTATACTTGGATGACATTATGATCTTCAGCCAGAGTTGGGAAGAGCACCTCCACCACATCTAACAAGTTCTCCAAACACTATGACAACACAAGCTATGTGCTAATTTGGAGAAATGCACTTTTGGCATGACCCAGGTTTCGTATCTAGGGTACATTATTAATGAACAGGTGGTGCATTTGGATCTAGCCAAGATCCAAGTCATTCGAGATTGGCCATCTCCAACTACTCTGACAGAGCTCTGCAGCTTTCTAGGTCACGCCAACTTCTACCGCAGGTTCGTGTTGGGGTTTTCTCATATCAATTGGCCCTTAAGTCAAGTCACCAAGGGAGGAGTGAAAGAAAAATTCTTTTGGTCTGAATCTGAACAGAAGGAATTCATAGAGTTGAAAGATGGCCTCTGCACGGAACCAGTGATCGTGTTACCAGATTTACAACAATCATTTGAGGTCGAGACAGATGCCTCTGACTATGCTATTGGGGCAGTCCTTACTCAACATAGGCATACAGTGGCATATCATAGTGAAACAATTTCAGACACAGTCTGAAAGTATCCCACTTATGATAAAGAGATGTATTCCATTATGCAAGCCTGCCGATAATGGAATCATTACATTTTGGGGAAGAAAATGGTCATCCACACAGACCACCGACCCCTGCAATTCATACAGACCCAAACGAAATTGAAGAATGATCACCATTAGAAGTGGTTTACATACCTGCAATAGTTCCACTTGAATATCAAGCATAAGAAGGGCAACAACAATAATGTCGCAAATTGCCTCATTCGACTATCGATCATGGCGTTAACCACAGTGCTCAATTATTGTGGGCATGAGACTTTTGATTGGCCACTTCTCTACAAAAGTTACCTAGAATTCGGCCACACATACCAGACACTCTTGGAGGGTCGGCATGTTCCAGATTTTCACGTCTGGGATGCCATGTTATGCCACTTGGGTCAGCTTTGTGTTTCTTCAAGCAAGTGTGCCAAGATGATTTAGGAAGCACACTATAGTCGGGCTACTGGGAATTTCAGGGTCGAGAAAATAGTGGCAGTACTGCAAAAGTATTTCTATTGGCGGAATCTTCTACAGGATGTTGGGACATACATCAGATCATGTACTGCCTGTGCCATTGCCAAAGTAACCATCAAGAAGCAAGGCCTCTATGCCCTGTTGCCTACCACTAGTCGACCTTGGGAATCCATCTCCATGGATTACATGTCAGGCCTTCCTTCCACTAAGCACGAAAATGACTGTGTTTTTGTGGTCATCGATAGGTTCTCGAAGATGGCCATTATGGCAGTCTGCAAGAAGAATATCACAACAACAGCCATTGTTAAACTCTTCTTTGAATGAGTGTGGGTGCACTTTGGGATCCACAGTCTATCATCTCAGATCAGGATAGTCGGTTCTGTAAAGACTCTGGACACCACATATCTCCACAATGGTATGATATTGTCCACTTTGGGCCTAAGCCCTCATGGATTTGCTTTTGGAATTACTCCAAAAGGCCTCATACCAATGGAGATATTTGTCCATCCTTATATACCCATGATCCTCCCCACTTCTAGTCAATGTGGGACTTTGGTCGTATACCCAACAATCCTCCCCTCGAACAAAGGACCATTGAGCCTCCCCTCAAACGATTAGCACACACCTTACATGGAACACCACTTGCCTCGAGAGCTTGCTCTATCCCAGGTCAACTCTTCTTCACCATGTTGGGATTAGGACACGTCCATGAAGAATCCGGAGCACACAGCCTGTCTAACCGAGCTCATCCACAGATCCCATCGTGATATTACTGGGGCCCACCACCTGCGTTCGACATTCCAAGGATTCATCCACTTGGCTAACTTCAGGGCATGGCTCTGATACCACTTGTAAGGACTCTGGACACCACATATCTCCACAATGGTATGATATTGT
>APFE030982722.1:30876-46530 GCA_000404065.3 Pinus taeda
AATAGGATGATTGTGCACATTCTACGCATGTACGTCTCAAAGGATCCACGCACATGGGACGAGAGCCTCCCCTATGTTCAACACAACTACAACCGAGCTCTTCACAGCTCGACTAGCCATAGCCCTTTTCAGGTGGGCTTGGGATTCTAGCCACTATGCCCCATTGATGTGGCCATGCCACTTGCAGCTACTCACATAGATTTGGCTCATGTCTACTCCGAAATAGACAAGGAAACCAGCTTCATTGAGCATATACAACATATTCACCAGCAAGTCCATGACATTCTGGAGAAATCAAATGCCAAGTACAAGCAGTGACATGATCAACATTGGGTGCCACACAAGTTTCAGGTGGGCAAAAAATTCTGGTTGCATTTGCAAAAGGAACGCCTTACTGGAGCTTATCGGAAACTAAGACCACTCTGATATGGTCCTTAGCCCTTTTCAAGTGGGCTTGGGATTCCAGCCACTATGCCCCATTTATGTGGCCATGCCACTTGCAGCTACTCACATAGGTTCGACTCATGTCTAGTCCGAAACAGACAAGGCAACCAGCTTCATTGAGCACATACAACATATTCGCTTGCAAGTCCATGACATTCTGGAGAAATCAAATGCCAAGTACAAGCAGCGACATGATCAACATCGGGTGCCACACAAGTTTTAGGTGGGTGAAAAATCCTGGTTGCATTTGCAAAAGGAACGCCTTACTGGAGCTTATCGGAAACTAAGACCACTCTGATATGGTCCTTACACCATTACTAAGGCTGTGGGAGATAATGCATTTGAGCTCAACATTCCCCCATTCCTTGGCCTGCACCCGGTGTTCAATGTGGATCACCTTCGGCCATATTTTCCACCATTGCTAGACACATCTGACATTGCAGAACAGCTCACACCCACAGAATTAAATTCGGATTGCATGGAACACGCTGCAACTGATTGGATCATGGACACAAAGATCAAGAACACTCGCAAATAGAATATCCAACTGTATTGAGTTGTCAAAGCAGGCCAACTCCTTCACCAGGGCAAGTGGCTCACCAAGGACCAAGTTCAACAAAAGTTTCTTCATCTCATGGAGGAACTCAATGCAATGGGGACCATTACTTCCTAAGGGGGGAGGAATGATCCAGGTGGATCTTTGTGGCCACCTGCCAAGTCCACCTGGACCCCCACCATTGTTTCTCTAATCATTTTCAGTTTCCTTAATTGTAGCACAACTTACTATTTTTAGCAGATTTTCGGGTCATAAACTTTTGAAGCCGTTTTGAGACCCTAAACGACGTTTTTTGGGAAATCTTGGGGCAACATGGGTCCATGGACTGATGTTTCCCTTCCTGAAGTGGTAGTGCTCAGATAGATCTTTCTAACGAGCTATTGTAAGCGTTAAACGGAGATCGTATGCCAAAGTTACGACTGCGGGAAGTTGATGTACCAATTTACCCAAACGGAGCCCACAATTTGGCATTTCATCTTCTAGGGTTAGGTTTTGGAATGTTAAGGGTTTTCCATTGTTTCTCAACAATAAATAGGCCTTCGAGCCTCATTTTAACACACTTCATAAGCATGTAGCCACCACATCTCTTCTCAAAGATAAGCTACCATTGCCCTAGCTGGTTTATTTCCATTACTATTTGTAAGAATATTTCAGTATTTTACATTAATGAAATAAAGTATTATTTCCACTACATATTTTTGTTTATGGTTATCTATGTAATTTGTTGTGTTCCTGTTTATGTCCGGATTAGCTCGAGCCTTAGCGATATAGCGACTCATTTTGACCATTTCCTTTTTTCAGGTAATTTTCTCCCGCTGAACCTTATCTTTCATTCCTACATCCTCCCATGGAATAACTCCAATCATCACCCTATCGGTCTCCTCCTCTCCCCCCTCAAGATCTTGGTCTAATTCCCTTTCGTTTCTCCTCTCTCTAGTTCTCCTTTCTTGCATATTCTAATTTGCTGTAGGAATCTTAGTCTCAATGGGTTGATGAAAGCCTTGTTTTCATTTTGGAAACCAAAATTAAATAGCTCAAAGCCAATATAGAAACATGGTTAAAGGAAGGCAAGTAAAAAATGCAACATTCTAATGGGGATTTGGAATGGACATTGGATTCTATTCAAGAGCATTTGGAATCTGCCTTAATTTCTAATGCAGTCTTCTTGCAGGAAGTAGAGGCCTTCCAGAATTACCACTCTCTCTTGAGGCAGGAAGAATAATATTGAAGGCTCAAGTCTTGGAGTCTCTTGCTATAGGATGGTGATCAAAACAAAAAATTATTCCACAAATAAGAAAAGTTTAGAGAAAGCAAGAACAACATATTTCACATCCAATTTCAAGGGGCAATGCTAATTGATTTTGAAGAAATTAGAAATGTTACGGTCCAACACTTTAGCTCTCTCTATAAAGAAAACCCCCCAAGTGATATGGAAAGGCGTTTTTTTTTTGGAACAACTGCCCTCCATAATCACATATGATATCCACTCAAAGTTAATTCCCCCCCAAACTCTTGAATAAATAAGGAAGATTGCATTCTCCGTCATCCCAGTCAAAGCCCCTAGACTAGATGGTTTTCCTGTCAGTTTCTATCAACGCTTCTAGGACTTGATTAGCCAATATCTATGCAGAATTATTGGTTATTACCTGAAATGAATGTGCATGGGGGTGGTGGGGGAGGGGGTGGAGAATAAATCCTCGTTTCTGGACCTTATCCCAAAAGAATATATCCCCTCCTCCTTTTTTTTCTTCCATCTTATCTCACTATGTAGCTTTTCATATAAAATCCTTGCAAAATTGTTACCCTCCTGTCTTAAATAAGTCCCCCCCCTACTAATCTCAAGTAGCCAAGTGGGTTTGTCCCGGGCCATCAAATATTTAATAGCATAATCTAGGTTTAGCAAGAGGTGGATTCCAACTTGAAGAGATGGGACCAAGGCATGGTCATCAAGATAGATATAACCAACACTTTTGACTAAGTGAATCATGATTTCCTTTTCAATGCGATGAAGAAAATGGGATTTAATACAAAATTTATCTAATGGATTGTGCTTTCATTTCCTCTCCTTGGGTCGCTCCTCTGGTTCATGGTAGATACATGGGGTTTTTCAAATATTTATGAGGTATGAGACAATATTTTCTACTTTCCCCCATCCTCTATATCATTATGGTAGACTCTCTAAGTGGGCATTTTGAGTTTTATAGAGACTCTTTTCACCTTCCTAACATCATATATGAAGAGGGAATAAAAGGTGTCAATCATGGCTAGTTTTTGGATGAGAATATCCTCCTTAGTGGGGCTTCAGTTCTGACTGCAAAATGCTTAAGACCAATATAGAAAAATTCTTATTGGTTTCTCATGGGTTAACAAATAACAGTAAGTTTCAAATTTATGCATGGAACATATCTGCTTAAAGAGATAAAAAGATAGAAGATATTTTGGGATTCAAATCTGTCTAATATTGGAAGAATTTTAGATATTTATGCATACCTATACACCTATAGAAAGCATCCTCTATCTCTTGGAAAAATATCTTGGACAAATGAAAATACATATTCTAGAAGTGGGGTGCGAATTGGCTCAATGTAGTAGGGAGAACCATCCTACTAAAGTGAATCATCTCTGCCGTCCCTATTTATCATTTTTTAGTCCTTTTGACACCAAAATATGTGATGTTGTAGATGGGGGCCTTATTAAGGAAATTCTTATGGGAAGGAGGGAATACAGAAGGAAAGAAGTACCATCTAGCCAACTGGAACACTATTAAATCTCCTAGGAAACACAGTGGACTTGAAATTCGAGATCCAACTCTTGTCAATATTTTTATGGGAGATAAACCTTTTTGGAAAAGAAAAGAGCAACTAGATTCATGGTGGGTGTAAGTATTGAAAGAGAAATACATGTATGGAAATGATGACCACTGGGGGAACCTAGCACCAAATTAGTTTTCTCCAATTGGGAGACTGATTTCCTCCCCAGCCTCCTCGATTACTAATAATCTTTGTCGCATACCAGGGAATGAAAACTCCATCAAATTTTGAACATATTCAATCTTAGGCCTCCCGCCTATGAATTTGAATTCCTCTCTTCTCCCCTTGAAGGAGATTTTATCTCAACAAGGAATCAACACTTTGGCTCAAATTTCGTGCTGTGATGACCAAGGCAACTTGAAAGGATGGAGTTTTGAGGGAATCCCTGATACTTTACAATATGAGGAAGATATTATGCAATGAAAGAAAACCAGGTTTTCCTTTCTCAATTAGTTTATAACATACAAGTGGGGTTGGAAATCCTCCATCTATTCTATCAAGGAAGGGTACAATACTCTCCTCTTCCATATCATGGTTCTTTTGAAAACCTCTATATGGAGTAAATTGTGGAATCCTAATGCCATTCTTAAAGTGAATACATTATGTTGGTTATTGTTGCATAAAAAGATTCTAATGGAGAAAAACTTTAAAAACATAGGATTTTTGACCCCTCAAGGTATCCTCTCTTTGTGAAGTCTGAAGAATCAATTATGCATATGTTCCTTCAATTCCCCTACACTAAATCTATCTGGTCCTCCACCTTGGGACACCTCTATAATCGCATTTCATGGCCTCTAGACATTTCCCCTTTTATCTCTGCTTGGAAAAAGCATTACCAGGGCTACCATCTGACCAATTCCTCTTTCAAAGCCTCCTGGATTAGTCTCCCCAAATATGCCTCCTAACAAGTTTGGCTCTCCAGGAATAGTCTTATTTTCAATTTTGCCTCAATTCCTATGAAGATTGCTTCCCTCAAGGCCATTTCCTTCTACTTCGAACTTAATTCCACCTCTTTAGACAATTCCTTAGACCCCCTTGAATGTTATTTTCTCTCTCCTTGGTCTCATTCCCACCCTCGTTCTTTGTCCCCGGCCCCACCGAAGCACAACCTAGATTTGATGCTTCACATTTCTCAAGACAATTTTCTTGATTAGCAGAGATCAACACATTCTTGGATTCTCCAACTTGATGGTGCGTGAAAGAAAAACCCAGGACTAGCAACAGGGGGACAGATTATTTGCAATCCCGAAGGAAAAATAATAATTAGGTATGATTGGGGTTTAGGTGGGAAAACAAAAAATTAAGCAGAATTGTATAGGCTCTATATGGGCCTCCTTCTTGCTCTCCAAAATGTGTTAAAGACCTCACAATCATAGGGGACTCCTTGGTAATCACATACATAAGAACTAACTCTTCTCCTAAAGATAATGCATTCAACCAAATCCTTCATTGTGATAAGAGCCTTCTCTCACCTGTTTCCAGCTCCCCCTCTTTCCATGTTCTCAAGTCTCTTAATGTTGAAGTGAACTCAATGACCAAAAGATCTTGTCTCTTACAAGAAGGGAAAACACATGTCAATAATATATTTTGGTCTTACAATATTCCTTGATGATGGTGGACATATCAATGTTTTTTAGTCTCCCTCTCCTTATAATAGTTCCTTTGTTACTTTGTCTTCTCCACCCCCTTCCCCCCCCCCTATTGATCCCTCTAACACATTTTCCCTTCCCCCCTCGTCCTTATTTCCCTGCCCCCTCCCCCTTCTTCACCATCCCCCTTCCCTCTCTCCTTCCCATCATTTCTTCCATTTGTTTGTAGTTCAATAGGACATGGAACGTGGAAATGGTTTGATATTGCATGAAGCAAGGTGTGTTGGTAGTAGATAATATTAAGGTGTTTAAGGTTGTAATCATGTTGTATCGATTGAAAATGATTTGACAACCATTATCTGATGTGCCATATTTAATTCCCATGTTAATAACTAGACAGGGAATTCAGATCTTGACAGTTTACCTAAGGCATAAGTCATCTCAAGCAGCGGGCTGATGATGGCAAAACCTTGGCATCCAAGAAGAGTAGTTGTAGTTCTAGAATTTCGCATGAGCTCCAGGGATTTGGATGGACACAAATTAGTGATCAACTTGTTGCTCAGTGCACCCATTCTTTAGTTCGTTTCTGGCCTCAAGCTACCGGTAGCTTGTAGTTGGACCAATCAGCTATTCCTGGCAGTCTTTGTTCAAGGGTCCATGCAATTTTATAGGAGGAAATTCCATCTAGGAAAGGGTAAGCCTCCTTATTCTACTCTAAGTGCAATTTCCATTCTCAAATTTGATTGTGTCACCTCCTTCTCTATGGAATTTTCTAAGCGTTAAAACGTTTGTGACTTCTCCAACTTTTCGTTGTTTTATTATGTGCATTTTTTATTGGTTCTTTGGCTCAAGTACAGAGTTTGGATTCTAGGGCCGCCCACACCGATGCTCCAAGAGAGTGTCCTGGAAGCTTAGTAAGCACATTGCCTCTGCAAGTAATCTTTCCAACCCTCAAGCCATGACTCCCTCATGTGAACAATTCTACAAAGAATTTACAGAATTAAGAGTTGATGCTTATGACTTCCAAGTTCTGCTTCATCAGGAGATCCTCGCTAATTCCACCTTGAACACCATAGAGAGTCGGCGACAAAAAAATTCTCGTCTTTAGGATGAACTGGAGGCCCTTTGGAACATTGTGGTGGATCTCCAGTTGTAGGTTGACAAGGTTGACATTCCACCCACTGAGCTTCATAGGCACATAAACCTGAATCAATGGCCTTCAACCATTGATTTACCAATCTAGATGTTTGGTTTTCAATGTATCTTTCTTATGCATAAATTTTGTTGTCTATATAGTATTAGAGGAATAAGGGTATTGTCATATAGTATAACAATTTACTCTGCTTGGACTAACTTTGAAAGCTCTCCCATGGCCAATGTGATGTCTAGGAATCACTCCGCAATGTAATTCACCCGAGTACATGCTACGACTGGGCTTCAAAAGCTCTCTCATGGCCAATGAGATTCTTGGGAATCACTCTGCGATGTAATTCAGTCAAGTACATGCCATGACTAGGTGCAGATTTAATCTAAATAATACTCATTCTTGTTTTAAAAATAGTAATAAATGTTGATTTGTTTATATTTAACTATTTGAGACTTTATATCATGTAACTTTAATTTTAAGATTGGTTTTTAAGTAATTACATAGAGTCAATAACAAAATTCGTAATCATTATAACAAATCTTCTCATATCATTTACATAAATTAGATCTAGGTATTAAAAGTAACAATCATCCTCCCAACTACTTGAAATAAATCTAATAAAAATAAACATCATTAATATAAAGCTTTAATTTATTAATTTATTAAAAAAAATTCAATAATCACTTTAATTCTTTTCCATATATATAGCTATTAATATTAATATTTTCAAAAAAAGATAGAGTATACCAAAAACTATAATAGTTAATATTAATAATTATCAAATTACATTCATCTCCATGTACATCATTTTATCCTTTTTAATCATTTTAATTTTACCATTATAAATAATAATATTCCATTATATTATTTTCAACTAAGTATAATCTCATTATATTAGTTTTAATCAATATAATCTCATTATATTATTTGCCATCAATATAATTATAATGATGATCACATTAATATTGTAGTCTAATTTTTATATGTTTTAATTTTTTAACATATTTTTCCATAATTTTTTCCAAAACTAAACAAAAATTTGTTACAATTAAAATAATAAGTTTAAATTATATAATTTATATAATCTAAATACCCTAAATCCATTTATACATAAAGATATTTTAAAACTAAAATATCAATCTTAAAATTCTATAGCAATTTTTTTAGGAAAACACAAAAACCTACCTAAAATGCTGACACAACACCTTACGTAAAATGCATTAGATTACATTATTTGGTGGTAGTTGATGCACCAATAGCTCCGGAATTTGAATGACTACTCTAGAAACTATGATATCAAATCTGAATGACCCACATAAGTGGCTTTGATAATTGGCCTTCATAAGTAATAAGTATTCATTGGAAAGTTTCTTTCATTTTCCTTCGGCTGAGAAGTCTGCTTCGACATATCACTATCACTTTCCTTTGCACGCTCATTTTCCTTGAAGACATTGCGCCAGTAAAATCTGGTTACCTTTTCTTTATGTAAATCATTTCCACCTACAGAGATTGCCAGGTAACCCGGAGCAAGCTTATTGTTCCTCTGGCGGAAAGGAAAGCTGGCCATCATTTGATTTATCATTCACAACCACATCTCATTGAATCAAAATTTAATAGCTTGACATTTCAAGCAAGTTAGCTGACCACTGTTATTTCGTTGACATCTCTAACCGGAAAATAAAAAATATTACGTGTTTGGGGATCCCATCATCCTCAAGCCTAAAATGCCTTATAGAACAAAATCCTTATTATTATAATACGTTCTATTAATATTGGGCTCCAACTTTAAGTAAGTTTGTCAATCTATCTTATTAATTTGTGTTTAAATGTGTCAAAGACATTTCCAAGGTAGAGACAAATCTGTTAAAGGAGTGAAGTGTTATTCTCAATATTATTATTTGTTAAATAAATTATATAGGAAATAACAATAATTAATGACTCGAGCGAGAATTAAGTAGAACTCAACAAAATTTAATTGAACTTAAATTAACTATGATAGTTAATTTATTGTTATGACATCTAGTAGGTGGTTGAAATTAGTTTCTCCAACACTCCCATATAATTACAACCACAAAAATTGAAACTAGAATGCTTGCTTGTTTTAGTCTTGCCTAGGCTTACAATTTTAAAAATTGACATAACTTAGATTTCTTATTCTTTTTCTTTTCTTCCAATTCTTGTATCCTTTGAATTACTTCAGGTTTGTATTTTCATTGTAGGTTTCAAACTTCAACTTCTAGTGTAACTCTTCAATTGTTCCACGTTGTCCATGTTTGTCCTCTAGTTGTTCAAAAGTAAGCTTGTATGTGGACTATTTCCGCATGTCATTTATTGTAATACACTTTTCATCATCAATCTTTTGTTGTAACATAAATCCATAATACAATTTCATTTCTTCGAGACTCCAATACATGAAAATTTCATTAATTTTTTTATCATCCATGCTATCTTCAATATTCATTTCTGCAACTTTTATGTAATCTTTATTAAAACATGGTGTTGCATGCCATGCTTCAAGGAGCTTTACTATATCTTCAAAAAAAATTTATTCTTCCTCGTTCCTACTAACAACTGCACACTGAAAATTGATGTTAAATTTAAAAACACATGCAAAATTATATGCAAAACCATATAGGTTTTGTTCTTTTTTCTTTGCAGTGAGAGCTTTCTCTTCTTGCTCTTCCTTCTCTACCTTTGTTGCTTCCACTTCCTTACTAACCTGTGTTGCTACAAATAGGTTCTCTTCCAATTCGTTCTCAAAATCAAGTGGGCTTCTCTCATCAAACAACGTCATGTCGATAAGATGTTTCTGTTGCATCATATGCAACCATTCATCATTAGCCAACTTATCTTCATTAAAATTAACATCAACAAATTGAATGGTTGGATTCACCATAAGGCTAGTTGCTCCAGTGGAAGCTTCATTATCATCAGTAAGCACAGTCGTTGGATTCACCAAATCGTCATCCATGTGGTTGTGCATAGTGGGATTCAAGAGAATCTACATGCTTTTTCTCTGCTTCTTCTGCAGATTGTTCACATTCATTTTCCACTTGTGGCTAAGCATAATGGGATTGACGAGCATTTATGTGCTATTTCCTTGTGTCTGGTAACAAAGCATCATCATTTTCATCCACTTTCAAGTGGGATTCACCAAATTATTCATCTCATTGTAGATGTTATGCTATAAATCCACCTTCATCTTCAACTTGAATACTCCTCTCAAGGGTGCCCCAAGCCTCCTTGGTTGTCTTTGCATTTGCAATGAGGGTAAAGATGTTGTTATCTACGCATTCCTTTATGCATTTCAATGTGAACATATATTTTTGTCTTTTTGTTTCCAAATCTTTCAAAAAAAGTTCATACGTCTTTTGTTGTTGCTTCAACTTTGTCAGCGTCTTCACTTTTCCTATTTTTTTGAGCGAATGCTCATAACAATGCAAAAAGAAAATTGACCTAAAACCATAATGAATTCATGCGATAATTTTTTTTGCCTCTAACAATAATGGTTATGTCTCATAATGTAAATATACATCAATAATCGCTCAAGCACCCAACATAGATTCACCTTTACCACTCAAAAACCTACCAATAAATTTCTTCATACAAATTTGTATTATTTGTATTATAATATAAGAGACAAATTTATACATAGATAATATCTCATATTCACTTTTTAATATGAAAATAACACATATGCATGATAAATTAAAGGCTTTATTAGTCCCTGCCCTCCGGGCTGGCAGGGACTATAGTAATCGGTTTTTAGTCCCTGGCATTAGTTTGGCACAACAATCAATAAACTTATTTTCACTTAACCAAAGTTCCTCCGCATTTCACATTAACCGATGGCGATATGTCCCACTTTGCCGATGCGTGTAACCAATGGCTAGAACGATCGTCTTATTTGGCCTCAGTACGAGGTATGAGGCCTGAAAACTTAGGAAAATGTTTTGGTGAATTACTACAGCTTCGCCTCAGTGAAGTAATGCTATCGCAAAGATAGCATTAATTCATTAACATTTAATGTTAGAACTAAATGTATGAACTACAAACTAGTTTATAAGTAGCTCAGCTGCTTAGCTCAAGTTGCCGACACATGTTCCATGCTTGCTTCGGTGTCGGTCTGCATGTTGATTCGGTGTCTGCATGCATGAGAATCCCAATCCCAGGTCTCTGTCTTCATAACTCCCCTGAACTTCATCAGGTTAACGTCTCACTGCCTACATGCTCTGCGCTCCCACAGAGATTATTCCAAGGCTGGGAATAGATGCCGGATGCTCCCCTGAACTTCATCAGGTTAACGTCATTGACCTGCAAACAAATCAGCAAATACATTAATGTCACCCTTAAGCTGTTTATCATCTCTTCTCATGCAGAAGTTACTAATTTGTTTGAACAGGTGGCAGGAACCACAACAGTAAAGCCAGACGTTTGCATGCAAGCTGAAGTTACCTGGTATCTGAATATGCTCGATGTGCAAAAAGCATCCTGCCTTCTCCACGCCCGAATTCAACTGTTCAGGTAAATCCAACATCTAATTTATTTATTTTTAACATTCGTTTTTGTCGTAATTCTGCTCTGTTCTCTTTAAAAAGTTCAGCTCCACATAAATTTCGTTTATGTCGTAAAAAGCACCATAGGTTTTTGTCTATGGTTAGACAATAATATAATCAGAGAGCATTAATCTTGTTGGGCACTAAACTATGTTCAATAATCAAATGACTATTCCTCTAGCAAGTTAGAATAAGATTCCTATTTGGTTAGTACGTTAAAGACGCATATTCAGAACGTTTTAGTTTTTTGCAGGTGTTTGGACAAATTGTATAGATAAGATGGGTGCAGGATAACTATTTTATACTATTCTATTTATCTTTTTGTTCAAAAGAGGAATTTGGTAATTCAATTCGAGTGAGGCCATAAAATTTTTATTGTTTAGCTTTTATTCAGAATTATTCTATTATTTTGGTTTTAAAAAATATCATAATATTCTTCTGATGTTTTATGAGTGGCAAACAGTTTTAGAGCAAGCTGCAGATCATGCAGATTTGTTGTGAATCTTACTATCAGCTATGCAATTTTATATATCACGTGTATTATGTGGCATATTGCACATTGCAACTAATGGGCGATTACACAATTTATGCAGGTACTGCAGAGACTTGGAAAAACAATGAGCGAAATCTAAAACGATTCAGCTTGCTCAGGATTCCAGGATAGTGGTGAATCAAACCACTTGAGCTAATTTTTGAGGCTTGATAGTACCATTATTTATATCTATATTCACACATTCCGATAACTTTGTTCTACTTGTACAGCAAGTTTGCAATTCTAAAAACTAAAAATTCATACTTTTGTGGATGACATCACACATAAAATCTAGCATACCTTTGAGTATAGTCTTGGAGAATTGCGTGAGTGCCATAAGTCCTGCATTTCAGTCTGGAAATGTGCATAACAGGAGTTTATAAACATGCCTCCACTGGTAGAGTTCTTAACTAATGTCAGTTGACGAATCATTTCATTCCTATAACCTGAAGACAAGGCATGGTAAAATTAATGAATAAAAATCATATTCTATACATGTTCAAACTTTATCCACTACAATGGACATCCAACTGCACAGTTTCACATCCACGCTTCAGATCGGGACGCAGGTAGTTTATCCATCGCACTCTACAACCGATATGAAGGAGCCCTACTTACTGTGATTTGCATACCCTGTGCAAGATCCTCGGGAAACTGTGACGGTCTTCACGACCTGTGGTTTTGGGGGAAACAGAACTCTACCAATTCCCTAGACTGAAATCTTGCCATCGACATGGTTTTGGGGGAAACAGAACTCTACCGATTCCCTGGACTGAAATCCTGCCATCGACATACAGATCATGATCTAACAAATGCGCAGCCTCTTCCCCCTCTCCGAACACCACAGTCCCATCTGCTTCCTGAGAAGTTATCTTGTGTGGAACCCTGAGCGTATCATACTTCATCTTCCAGAACCTCCTCACGGTATTATACATGCTCTCATCAGTCTGATAGTGAACGCCATGAATTTGTAACGGGCAAACCTCGCAGAACTGAGATCGCTTAACAACTTCTGGTTAAGTATTCAAGCAAATGGAAAGTCGACAACTTTGCAGGCATGTGATGACAGGTGGGAGGTAAAAACTGCATGCAACGTCGCCACGCTCAAACAGAAGACTGTCGGCAAGTGGAGCGGGGGGTAAACGTGGCGGGAGATAGTAAAAATCACATGCATAAGTTTTATAGAAAACACAGTAAATCGATGCTCACCTGCGTGATGGCTATAGGTCGGTTATCGGCATGACGAAGAGAGAAAAGCGCACCATAAATATATAAAGAATCAAACTGAGCAGCAACTTTAGCGTTTGTGCAGGGAGTCGGGCGAATAGCCAAATGGCATATGCTGTAAAGACTCCAGGAGACATTTATTATTAATTTAATGCGCTTTCTATGGACTCGACAGTCACCATTATTTTATTTTACTTTACTTTTCCAAACTTAATTGTTGCGAGTTACTCTCTCACAGTTTAAAGCAGCTTCTTCAATTATGTGTGTTATTGTTACTATGAAACCACATGACTATGCGTTATAAATTTTCTCTTCCACTCCCATCATAAACCTAAATTAATTAATTTAATACACTCTCCTCTCGGTAACTTTAAATTGACAAAATGGTTATTCACTTGCAAATTTCCTGGTGAAATAGAGTGACGTTATCGCTAATTCTTGCGAGTAGAGTGACAGAAATAGAGTGACGTTGTGGCGGTCTCTAAGCGTTATGATAGTGTTACCTTGGTGTACATAAGATGTATAGGTATTGATTATTGTTTCGCATTTTGGAGAACATAGCTATTGTAACTCATTCAGAAAACATAAACATAGTCCGGGAAGGTACGTATTACAGCTTCTGTAATATTCACCTCCACGTGGATTCGTAAACTTAGTTGTCTGTCCATCGACATATAAATAGATCTGATACAGTACTTGATACGGGTATTACCTCATGTCCTGTAACTTGTCCCAATGTTGTGCGCATAGAGACCAAGCTGTATGCTGACCCGTTTGGCTTAATATCACAGTTCTCCAACGCATACAGAATATCGACTCTTTCTTTTAGACTAAGAGCAGCAGCAAAATATCTGCCGTGTTTCTCCCACTCATGTTGCCAGAACCACGTATTATTACAACAATGTCGGCAACTCGGCGATGGCCATTCTTCGTTCGGCTGGGCTCTTCTATCGGTGGCAGGCAGCTTGGCTAGGCTTCTAGACTGGCTCTTGACTTTGACCGGCGGCTTCAAAACTCTTGTTACTATATTTGGGACTGTCTCTTTACAACATTCGGGACTGCACACACGACGGACGCGACAGTAGTCAAGTGGCTCGAACACTGCAGCAAGGCTTCAGCGACTCTGCTTGTCCTTTTTACTTTAGACTTCAATGACCTGTTTCTCGGCATCAAAATGGGCCTCTCCCTGCATGTTTCTAACAACATCATAGGGCAGGGACTAGCTGCCCCGCAGCCCCCCTTGTTTAGCTTGGTGCCACATTAAAGTCTTGAATACATCTTTAATTGGATCACACTAACGATTCCATGATAAATACTTAATCCTTTGATTTATAAAACAAAAACAAAAAAACCTCTTTAATAAAATTGAAACCCCTTTTTCAATAAAAAAAGAGTGATAATTTCACAATAAAGACAAACCCTCTTTTTAATAAAAATGAAACTTCAAAGGAAGAACAAAGGGACATTTGTAGCCGTCATTTGTCTTTTGACCAATCACGAAAATGCCTTACAAATATGCCATATAAAATCCTTCACATTTCATTCAGCTTTGCTTGAGGTTTTGAGGCTTGACTTTTGGTGCCGAGTGACATTTCACCATGATGAGCTCCTTCATTGTGGCAATTGAATATTACTTTTGATTTCAAATTTGGAGATGCTAACCTTTGACTTTGTGAATTTAAGGCTTTACAGGTGCTTTGGACCTTAAGAACGATCATTTTTCGAAAAGTAGACTGTGTGCTCCAATGTTGACTTGTTATTGCACTTTGCTACACATATGAGTGTGATTAATCTCTTCTCATCTCAGTTTTCGAGACCAAAGTGATGTGATTAAACGTGAAATTTGTCATTCTTATAACATTTTCGTTTTCATCGCACCTTCTTTCTGTAGGGGTGTGATGGTCTCTCTGTAATTGAAGAAACAAAATAAGTTGCCTTGCATCATGACTTCTCTTTCACTTGGGTGGCCACTTCAAGAAAAAAAAAAAAAAACGGTCTTCTCTTTTAGTGGAAAGCAACAATGAGTCTCTTGGACTTCACTGGTTTGGCTACAGGCTTCTTCAAACAAGAGAGACTCCTCATGACTACTCCATGTTTGCTCACGTTCTCTGTTGCTCTCTCAAGGAGTTTTATGAAGTTCAAGTTCTTTTACCATGTTAAAGATTGAAAAATGCACAGAGAAGTGTTTTTCTCAATATTATCAACAAATAAATAGAATACATATGAGACAACAGTTCTTAATTACTGGGATGGAGTGAGACTCAATTAGAACTCAATTGAACTATACTGAACTCAACTAAAACCAACTATGACACCTAACAGGTGGTTAGAATTAGTTTGTCCAACAAAACCTTTACAACTTGCAGTGGTTAGAGAGTGAGCCATTAAAATCAGAGCGAAGGAGCAATTTGTCCAGTGGAGCTAAAAATAAGGTGCACAAAAATGTAAAGACAAAGCTTCACATTTTCGTCCACACCAAAGATAAGGAAAATTTCCTTTGTCACCCGAGGAGGACAAGAAAATCAACAATTTTATGATGAATAAAAATGTTCTCAGCTGCTCCTAGAGCCCTGTGAACAAGCTAGATGATAATACCTTATGTACTCACACATTAAATTCAATTTCGCATAACTATGCTCTAGTTTACGTGATTCAACATAATATTTCAATGCCACAACATAGGTGCATTTACACATGCGTGTCTTTATGTATCTACTAACACAAACATATTAATAAATCTGGTTGATAAATGTCGATAGCGCCATATCGCGCACATATATTAATTATCAATAA
>APFE030982722.1:52635-92453 GCA_000404065.3 Pinus taeda
AAATACATTTCAAAACATCAACTATAATTTCTAAATTTCATAATTTATTAATCATGGAGGAACTTATCATGGAACTTATTAATATAAACAATGTACTTCATAAGTAAAATATTTCAATGCCAACTAAAATGTACAATGAATAGAAATAAATTCTCATGGTTAAAACATTTTAAAGCATTTTAAGTAATCTTATTATTTTATATTTGGACTATATTTTTCTGTCGATTTTATCTTTGAGATGCAAACATGTTTTTTTCAAAATTTTCATTTAAAAGAAAAAATAACACAAGAATAAATTATATCACTTTAAATGCTTCTTTGGCTTGCGATTAAAACAGAACAATATTGATCTTTAAAGAAAGAAATAATAAGATCAACTTGCAATTTGAAAATTTATTATTGAATGATTGCTAATTAATTTTGAGAGCACAAATTCATTCATGCTACTTTATCTAATTCTACACTAATCCTATACTGAAAACCTAAAACAACCCAAATTCATAGTTGAGCCAATTTTATACATTTATATTTGAAAAGTAAAGCAATATTTCATAGATCACACCTTCAAATCATTAACATCTAAGCCACACTCAGATAGTAAATTGATAGCGGACACATAATTGATTTTGTGTAGTTTCATGGGATAAGCTAGTCAAAGTTTGTACTCCTCATCTGTGTGGTGACACATATTCCTCTTAAGAGTAAAGGGCTCATAAGATGGCTTTGGGATCCAATATAAAATTCCCAAAATTCTCATAGAGGTTTTCCACATCAAATTTGCCACTATCAGGCACTTCTGGTTGCATACAAATATATGTATGTTCAGATACTGGTAAAGCAGACAGGGAAGTAAGTTGTTGAATGATTATAGGAGAATACCTTGTTATATATGGTATGGAAATTTTTTTTATTAATTTAAAAAGATGTAGCATTCACAATCTGTATTCTATTAGGATCCTATGGTTCATAGAATCAAATGATAATTGGCTATTATCTTTCAATTGGTGGAATTATAAATAATATTGTATTCTGCAAATTATTTCCAAACAAAAACATAGAAAAAGTAAGTACGGGGCTTTCAAGACAAAATGCACCCTTAGAGTTAATTATATATGTTTTAGAATAGTAATCATGCTTACAATAATTAATCGTGTAATTTAAACATGATTAACAATTTGAAATAAGGTGCTTGGCACTAAAGTTTGGGTTTTATTATAAAGTTGAAAAAGACAAAAAATAATTTGTTGGCTTGTAGTGTAAAGGGGACATGTTTCGGTCGCCACAATCTACCCTTGTTGGATCAACAACAAGGGATCAATTTCGGACCTCCCAGTCCATTCAATCGTTATGAGCACAAGGGGTCCAAAAAGTGAGTTCGCTTTCCCTGGCTCCATGATACGTGGTGGGCACTCGTCACTTCAAACCCCGCCGCCCCCCCCGCCCCCCGCGCCCCTTTGGCTCAAAACCATTACCCCCTACCCCCTAAGGAAAACCACTCTATCTCCCACTAATAAATATAAACTCCGGCCTGGATGACCTCTTCCCCTACCACGTCTCCCATCACATCCACTCCCCTACTGCCACGTACCACCTCCTGCTTGACCCCACTTCCTTTCCACCAACCAAGTGCCTCCACATCATGCCCCACCTCGATGTCACCTCCTGCTCCACGTCATATATCCATTCCATCCCACTCTTGCCAGATGAATAATGAATGTTGGCAAATTAAAGTGAGCATAAAGTTGGAAAAATAATAAGTTAAAACTATGTTTCTTTCCTATACAACACAATGATTTCGAGCATAGTTTCAAAACAAATAAGAACGAATTTCTCAAAACTCAAAGATGGTTTTTTCCGTAACAGACCCATTTCAAAAATAATGTCTCATCTTTCTAATATCTATTATGGTTTAGGATATTCACATGAATCTTTGAAGGCATATCTTCCATAAATTTTTGGTTCTGAGTCATTGTTTTCTAATGTGGTTTTTGAACAAATGAAAATGAATTTAAAAAAATAAAAGAGGTTTTTATTGGTAACATCGTCCTATACAAAAATATCTCTTAGGGTTTTAACAACCATCATGGGTTGATATATTAAAAGGGATCACTAGACCTTATTTTTCAGAATTTCATGAGGAAAAATCTCATTAGGAAGTTAGTGACTTGGATCCCACCTCATAAAATAAGGCGTGCTATCAAATTTGAATTGTTGTTCCTTACCACTATAAATCATCAAATATAGTGCCAAGAAGATTCATTAGTTTTGAATGTCCTATATTTTAGTCCTATTTTTGTAAACAGTTCTAACATATTTGTAATAAATCTTGATATTTTGAATCAATATATTTTGTGAAGAATTTGTATAAATACTTCATCAATTGAAGTAATAGGTGTGGGGATTAGTTTTGAAGAAAGGACTTATGTTGTAAAGAAAATGATAGAGCTACCTTTGAGTATATTTCAGTAATACAAATCAAGCATTACATGATTCTTGTCTCAATTTCATTGGTGAAGTGCATATTTCTCTATTAAATGTTTTCATTGTTTTTCATATATGTTTATGAAATATAAATTATTATAAGAAGAGTATGAATTGAATTTGCCTAAAGGCACACTTTGTATCTGACTTATGAATAATTTCTATGTTTTCTACTAAAAATTGAAAACAAAATTCTTAATTTCTCTGCTTTCAATTGGATTGTTGAATATTTTTCTTGTCCTCTACACCATAGATTTTAAAGGATCCAATAAACTTGCCTACCCTTCCATGTAAGTTTTTCCTGTAAACTTTGTTTTTGATCAACCTAAACCTGTAACTCCATTTCCGAATGGCCTATTTCCACTATCCCAACTCAACAATACAAAAAACCAAACTTGAACATGATAACTAGCCTAATATCATCAGTCAAAACAAAGCTAAATCATAAAGGGAGATCACTCTCTGAAACTACAAGCCTTGGATTCCCACTTTCCAAGGTGGTTCTAAGGTTACCTTCGTGATTTACTCTACAACTTAAAAAATTATAGAGTGATAACATATCCCACATTCTTCCAGCATGAGCAAAAGTTTGGAGTACACAATATGATTTTCGAAAAAATTGAGGGAGATCGTAACACCATAATGGATGGAATTTATTTGCACCGTAGTGAAGACGTAGGAAAATACCTTGTTATATATTTGCTTATATATAGATGAATGTTATAAACAATAATGAGGAACTTATCATGGAGGAACTTATTAGAATTGGAATAATCTCAAATCCCTAGGAAATTGGTTGTTGGGGAGCCACGGGGCACAAATCTAATTTTTAAAATGTATTAAAACTAATGGACCATTTTGTTAAATAAAATTTTCTTATATATAAATAATAATGAGGAACATATCATGGAGGAGCTTATTAGAATTGGAATAACTTCAAATCCCTAGTAAATTAGTGGGCAGAGAGCCACGTGACACGAATCTAATTTTTTAAACTTATTAAAAGTGAATCAAACCTAACAAACTGTTTAATACACTATATATGTTGATAAGCAACAAGAATAAGCATATGATGAGCATATTCCCTTGATAATAAATCTAGGCCCTCAATTAAAAAAATGAGTCAGCATACCTTCTTCCATCTAAAGTTCATATATATACACCTATCGCCAAATAAACCGTGCAATGCAATAATGTTAAAATTGACATAAATAGCTAGGTTCTTTTACAATCAGATGAGTATCATTCATTAATATTGTCATAACATCTAAACAATGAATTGATAATATTAAAGTGTAACTAAGTTTATAGATGGTTGAAGTATGTAATGGAGGAGGAGGGAGGGTAAATCGAAGAAATTGATGTTAAGATCGAGATGGATAGCTAAGTTCTTTTAACCATTTAAGCAATATATCATTATATTGTCATAGTATCCATACAATGCATTGAGAGTATTAGAGTGTAATAAAGTTTAGAGATAGTTGAAGTCTCGAATGGAGAGGGTAAATTGGAAAATTTTGAAAAATCGAGAGGGAAACAATTTTTCTGAACTAAAATATATTTTAAATAAATTATTTATTTTAGGTTTATATTATTATTTATATAAAATTAGTATTAATTTTTTATTTAAAATAATTTTAATAAAATTATTCAAAATCAGATTTGTAATATTACATTTATTTATTTGTTCATAAAATTTCAAATATCATAATGAATAATATATTTAATATAAATTTATTTTAAATTAATTTTATTTGGTTAAAATTTAAAAAACATGAAAATCAAATTTTTGCATTTTACCAATATGTAGATTGTAAAGTTAATGGAATATAAAATTATGTTAATTAAATTAAGTTAATGGATATAAAATTATGTAAATTAAATTTTATATTTAGTTAATTTAGATATAAATTTTTTCTCAATTTTCAAATTATTTTTATTCAAATTTTAATTTATTTAACCTTTTTTAATTTATTTTAGCCCTTTTTTAATTTATTATATTTTTTTGATGAGATATTCTTATTATATCATGCTAAATTTACATCGTGGATAACATGTTTTCAAAATTGCAAGGGCTTCACTCCCATCAGATTTGTTGGCCAAAATGTGAAAAAATTAACAAGAAAAAAGCTAGTCTGAGAAAACTGAAACACTAACAAACCACCCTACACCAACGACTACACAAAAAATCCCTCTCACTTAAACGATAAAAATATCTATTGAATGTGGACCAAAAGAACCACCCTCATTTCATAACAATTGCTTCACACCCTGTCACACGTTCAATAGTACATATTCCAATACAAACTACTTAGAACATAACTCAATAGATAACAGACAGGACAAGGTTACCATCATAGAAGCTCCAATTGTGGTGGCACTTCTGCAACTAGTACCAACCCCACCTTCATGCACCTGGACCTTGTAAACCAAGGAGAAGTTGACCCTGTTCTTAGCACTATGTCACAAGCCTGGGTCCAGTGTGCATCACTTGAGAATCTGCCACTCCAACCAATTTGCCCCTTCCATTGAACCCTTACAACCAACAAGTTATCAAGAAATGAAAATGCCTCACTTGCACAACTTCCTCTCACTCCTAAACATTCTCTTCTCACAACAAACCTTACATTCATCACCCTCTAAATGAAAATGCATTCAAACATTGAAACCATCTTAAATATAGCCAAAAATTTCTCCAAAACCTTCGCTCACTTGTATCAAGTGAGACTTGTCTCAGACACTTCCCCATTTAATTACGTGTACAGTGAATATGTACACCCACATCCTAGGCATTCATTCAAACAATTGACACCCCATCAAAATTTTTTAAGATAATATTAAAATAAATGATTAAACGAAATTTACAATATAATCGATACAAAGTATTTTTTTAATGATTACATTAATCGATAAGGAATGAATATATATGATATTAATAATTAATATTTAAAAAATATAATAATTTTTAATTTTATATATTTTAATAGAATATCTAAAATATTTTAAATTTACATTTTTAAATTTACATTTTTAATATGCAGTGAATATAAATAAATTATAAATAAATTAAAATAAATGAATTAAAAAACTTACAAAATATATCTTTAAAACATTAAAACTTACATATTGCTTTATTTTATTTAACTTTTATAAACTTTTGTATATTCATATAAATTCTAAAAATAAAATGTAACATTTATTATTGTAAGTTTATATTTATTCTTTGTAATTAATTATACTAATAATATTAAATATTATGATTTTTGATCGTAACACATATTAAAGGAAAAAATAAATTCCTTTAATACGGGAGACTTTTTGTAAATAAAATTCTATTAATATATATTTTTTAAAACGTCAATTTTAAACTAATTTAAAACTTAAACTATTTGATTGTTTCATATAAAGAATTCAAATTAGCCCTATCATTATATTAAAAATTAAATATTAAATTTATTTAGACATTTATAATTAGGTCGATAGGCCTTTCTATGCATCAACAATCATCTACATTTTTACTCTCTACTTGACATTTGTGCGTCGAGCTTCCGGGAGAGTTCGTGGAGTTTATGGTACAGTGCTCAAAGTGGGAAGCTTTCTATTATTACTCGGTATTGTTTCCGTTTATGGGTTGGGCTGCATGCATGCCCACTGTTATTATTAGAGCCAAGCATGCACCGTGCTTTGACTGCTTTTTCCCAATATCGGTTGAGTTTCCTTCTTTTCACCTCTAAGTTCTCTTGTGCATTGAAACACTTCTATGGTCTTGATTGGTTCTTTAGCTACATGGGTATTTGGACATGTTCTTCACTTCTCTAGATCACCTCTTCGCTTTGTGGCATGGCTGCATCTTCAAGATGGATTTTTGAGCAATATGAGTTCTTCTCAAGTCAGCGTGTTCGAAGATATCTACATGGATCTTTGGACATGGTCTTCAATTATCTAAATTGGAAATTGATTCCATGGTATGTTTGCATCTTTAAGATAGGTTTCTGAGCAAGATGAGCTCTTTGTTTATGTTGTCAATCTCTTGTAAAAACTGATCATGCAGGTCTGAAGAGGCTGAGGTTGTGTTGCCGATTTGGCTTCGACAGTTTAGGCTCTCTTTCTTTGAAAGAAAGCTTTTGATGAAGGAAAAAAATATATACGTAAAGGAAAATATGAACAAAAGCATGTTTTCTTTCTAATTTATTCATTGTTTATTGTATACGTATACCAGTTGCTTTAGCTTGTATCTTGAGCTTGCTCTTTGACAGCCACATGGGTGAACATTCTTGCCCATCCAGGTTCTGGAGTTCTCAGTGTCTCCAAAGAAGGATTGAAACTTCCTCTTGAGCTAGCATAATACCAATGCAGGTTTTCTCATGAAACTTATAGTATTAAAGGCAATCTCATGCACTCCTTCAGTAGTCATTAAAGAATTGAACTCTTATTCTTTCTCCTTGATTACCCCTCAACCTAAATAGAGTAACGATTTCTTGCCAAGCCTTTTCGACAGTCCATGAAATCCTCTTGGCTTTCTTGAAGATTTTGTGCTCTCTTTCGAGTAGCCATCTCTCTTGAAATTTTGTTGTCATACTTCCCGATGGACCATATTTCTAATAACTCGTGTCCCCAATTTGGACAAAAATCACCTTTCAACCTTTATATCATATTATTCTACATGCTCTAGGTCTACAGTACTCTTGTGCCGTCCTTGCAACTTCCATCTGCTTTTCATCTATAAAGCTCATGCCCCTCATATTTGTCTGTATTAAGTAGATTTTATAGTCTTGTGCCCACCCTCGTTATTTTGAACCTTACAAGTCATCTTTATCAAATTATTATTTAAAATTCATTATGTTCTAATTATGCGAGGAGAGAAGCTAACAAATCTAAAAAATGATTGTATTTGATTTTACTCATCTTTATCAAATTATTATTTAAAAATCATTATGTTCCAATTATGGGAGGAGAGAAACTAACAAATCTAAAAAAAATGATTGTATTTGATTTTACTTCAGTTTTCTTTTGATAAATTCATTTCATTATGAAGTGTGTGTGCAATAATACTTAATCTTAGCGAAGATAAGCTTAAATCGAGAGCTTCACATCTTCTAAGATCAGACTTTGATGATAAAACATTATCATAGTTAGTGGCAAGGCGACCCCATCTACTGACGGTTGCAGAGGAAAAAATTATGGAACTCTTTAAATAGGGCAATAATCTCGGGTTTATGAAGGGATCAAAATCGTTTAGTGCCACCATATGTGTGATTTCGGTACTAGGGAAAGAAACATTAAAATGAAAATTACAGAGTTTGATATGTTTAGGTTTCTCGAAAAAACAAATGTCTAGATTAGTTCGTTGACAACCACATCTATTGTCCCATTCTGTGGAAAAAATGAAGCATAATGTAGATTTTATGGTTAAATATGCGGCTCTTTCATTGGATGAACTGATGAAGTATCCGGTTTTTCCTTTATTCAGCATGGAGAAGAGGATAATTCCTCAGTAGTTCAAAAGGGAGATATACTTACCAACTATTTTTAATCGGCCAAAAAAAGTTTTCTTGGATAAATATGTGAATAATCACCCTGAATCCTCAATTCTGCTGGGTATTTACCATGGTGGGAAAGCTGGGGACATGTAGTGAGTGTGTCTCGATTTTTGTATAGTCAAACGATGAATTTTGTGATTAATTTGTTCTTAAAATGTTTCAAGATTTTATTCATGATTTTAAACGAGTAATCCAGTTATAGTATTTTATGCGGGATTTGTTTGTGTGATGCCACAATTAGGTTTCCTGGAACATATACATTTGAATTGAAAACAATTTTTTTGATTTTAGCTTAATCTTGGATATGTCTCTTTCTATATGATATGGGAGAATAGTCAAATGTGTAGTTTTGAAGTCAAATAATTCATGTAGTATTATGTTTTTATAAGATTGTTAAAGTATTTTTGTGTTGATTTGCATGCTTGGTAGGTTTGTAAGAGGTAAAAATGTGCAACACCTTACAACATGCAAGCTTATAAGCTACGATAGCGTTACTCCAAATTAATTTAAAGCTGATCAAATATAACCCCTAAAACCTTCAAAGATGTTTAATTGACCGATCTCGATGGTTTATAAGCTGTAACCATCTACTTGAAACTATTTTCTATAGACTGCCCTTGCCGAGTGTGTAGAGTGATTATAGAGATTTAAGCCTGCAATCTTATCCTTTATTTCAGGAAAAGAAGCTTCTTTTGAATGTTGTAAATTGAAATCAAATTCATAAACAAATTTTTTTTGAAACATAAAGATAAATTACCTTAAATTCAAGGACGAGAATTTTAATCAACAATGATGTTTTTGAAGGTATGCGATATCATTCTAATGCATGGTACAGAATCTAATAGAGTATGTCAAAGCATATGCATGCTTACAGTGATGACCAAATAATTTTCTAGAGAAATTTCCAGCTTATTTGCTTATATCAAACATTTGTGTAGGGTTTCAACCAATTAACATTTCATTGAGTATGTATTTATAAATCAATGATTTTGGGATCAAATCCCACAAAGCAATTCTATACATGCTCTTCAAATTCCTTCGCTTTTGAAAGTAAAACCAATGAATTATCAAATTTTACTATAATAAAAAACAATTAGAAAGTCTTTAGCCATCCCAAATTGCTCATCCTTTAGGGTTGAACCAACATCTCTTCTAGAAAAATTCAACAATTCCAATTTAATAATCCTATCAGCCTATCTTTGTACCTATTGGGACAGTTTCTAGTTTTATTTATGTTTAATTTTTTTTAGCAGGGAGGCTTATTTTACCATTATGATGTGTAAGGATGTTGATCTTGATCAAAATTGAAATTTTGTTCATGTCAACTAAAATAAAAATAATATAGACTCGTCAAAAAAATTACATGTGAAAAAGTTAGATTCTTCATGACTCATATTAGATTCATATTTAAAATAGATATATGCTGATTTATCTGCGGCAACTCTCAAATAAACATAATTTACCCTGAAATTAAACCACTAAATATATAAGACCAAAACTCCAACTTATATCTCAACTTCATACATATAAAATTTTGGGGATAGTTCTCATGGAGCAGTGTTGGGTGGAATATTCTATGATATTAGCTTTAATGTAACTTAGTTTCAAGTTGACTTTTATTATTTTGACTTTTGGTTCTCTGAACCCATTCCTCCGCCTTAGTAGACAACTTTTCATGGTTATAAAAGTGTGCCAAATGCAGAAAGAGCTGTAGATTGAGATGGATTAATTACTTATGACCTGGCATTGAAGACACTGCAATTTCACGCTCACGAGCAATTGATCACATACAGTGACTCGCCATTATTGGAAACAATGCCTGTGGGTCCCCCGGTCCGTTGAAAATGAAATCGAAAGATAACCATATAATCTTCTAGGCTTACCAAATCAAATCTGTGTTCCGTTAAACTAACGGTCACTTTCACCAACGTCAAAGAAAGGTGTGACTCTTTTTAATATGTAGAAAGCACGAGAGAGAATAATACGTAGGAGGCTCATGAAAGGTAGCTTTCTTTTTGAAAGAAGAGGGAAAGCTTATAAATGACCTCTCGGGGCATTTTTATTGCTTTGCGGTGTTTTCTAAGCTTCCGAATAGTAATTTTGATATAAGGATTTATATCCCAATTTTCAGTGGGATGGCCACAATTTATAACACAGCAGTTGGGATGTTTTAATCTTACAATCCTCAGGTACAGTTCTAGATCGAGGTATTAAATCTAAAGTCTAATCTGAAGGTTGAACAGCGACCAATATTGATAGTGGAACAAGGTGCTATACAAAATCTTTTATTTTCGAGCTTACTAAATTATTATAAAATTACATTTAGTTTCATCGGAGTTAAATACCTGACCCCATTTTATGATTTCGAAATCCCCCACACTCTATCTTAAATGAGTGAATCATTAATTTCTTTCCTTTCTTCTTTCTCTGGAAGTTCAACAACTTTTTCATATATGTTTATATGATTAAATGAAATAAAATATGGATCGGTGTCAACTGATAACTATCAAAATACATATTTTAAAATACATTTTACATTGTAATTTAAGATATATATTTCACATTGTTCATGTTAAAAAAATCATAAAAATTAATAAAATTATGGTTTATTTTAAAGTATTATTACTAATAATTATAAAAAAATGAATATATAAATTAAATAGTAATCTTTAAGTGTGATTTTTTTGGAGATTCGGGAGGATTTTGAAAAAGAATGTTGTCAAATCTGGATTTGTGTTGTTTAAACTGTTGTTTTTTTAACTATATGTGGATTCAAGACCCTCAAAATAGCTTGAGTACTTTGGATGTGAAGAGTTCACCTATCAAACTTGCCAAATTCTAGACAAATTAGATAAAAAATAAAGGGAAACTTTCCAAAAAAAGTCACACTTAAAGAGTACAATTCAATTTATATAACATTTTAAATAGTATATACCAATATTTCCAACCATGGAGAATCACTATTATTTTATTATGAGAATTTTTAATTTGTAGATAGCTCTCGTGACAATAACATGAATCAACCACATGCTTTGTCAATACCACATGTGTTGCTATGACATTTTCTTTAATTAAATAATTCAAGATAAATTAATTAAAATAGTATAACTTGAAGATAAATCTTTACCCTTATCTTAGTACTACTATAAATATTCTAGCATATTCCATTAAAGTTAAATGTTTACTATTCACCTAATAATTATTGATAATTAAATTAAAATTATGAAAAACATATTGCATATCAAGATATTTGATTCTTCTTAATAGATCTAGAATTAAAATAGATCTAGGCTGATTTAATTTCTCCCTTTAAAGATATTATATTCCACATAAATGCTATCAATTAATTCTCCCTTTTATTATATTCTACATAAATACTATGCCTAATACCATGATTTTTATCCTTACCCATTTTTATTATTATTATTTATTTATACAAAATTATATATTTTTATATTTATTATTATATTTTTATAACAATTATTTTTTTAACTAAATTAATATTTACGCCACAATAATTTTTTATTTAATTTAATCTTTTCATTATTTTTATTTCTATAAGCTTGAGCAAAATTCATTTGAGCTTTTATTGCTCCATGTTGTGCTGTAGTAACTCTCTGAAGACACTGCAGTATTGAAGGGCGAATCAAGAAACCTAATAGCCTACACACGGATTCAATTTCTTAAGAAATGTAGACAAAATGTACCCATTATATTTGGACCATAATTGTCGGGGTTCGTTAATTTAGGTGTGTAGTTGTTCTTTGAAATTGGATTTAATTGTTTTTTGGGTTACGTTAATTTTTTTTTTGTCTTTCCTAAAGGTGATTACAGTTTTAATTTTTGGTTTGATAAATCAAGATTTACCATATTTAAATGGTTAAAAAATGTGATTTGATTTTTTCCAAAAATTTTCTAATTAAAAATTTTCACATCAGTATATCCATCATCATCTATTCTAAACGCCATAAGCAAAATTAAATTAAATTAATATTAAAGAAAAGTAAAAAATTTCTCATGACAAATGACAAAGGTTCAACCTTATGAGGAAGCCTTCGGCATTTTTTAGTTAATAGATTTCTAATCAGCTTTGGGTTTGCCTAACAGGTCTTTCATATTTGCTTGTAATAAGCTATGTGCAACTATTATTAAATTCTTCGGACATGTTTGGGTTGGATTGATGGTAGCCTAATGTTTCGTAATTACTTAACCTATATAGCAGCGAAAGCCGTCCAAATTTCAGCACGTTGGCTGATTGTAAAATCAATTTTGTTTATTTCAATTTTCCATATTATATTTCGTTAAAATTTATGATATATTTAATTATTTAGAATTTTTTAAAATTAAAAATGGATTAGATTTAATTTAAATATAATCAAGATTTATTTATATTCATAATTACATTTTTTTATAATTTATCATAACTCAGTTGTGAAATTAATAATGAGAACAATTAATTTTGTTTATTTTGATAATTGGGGCAAGATGCGCTATCCAACCTATTTTTTGAAATTTCTCGGTTTATTTTCAGATCTGAAGCAAGGATTCATCTAAATCACAAGTTTGATCGGTGAACTCTTCACAATCCTCACAATCCAATTTCTCCAAGGGTTTTGAGGGTGCTAAATCCATATATGTAGTTAAAAAATCAGTGTAAACAACACAAATCAAAATTTGACCACAATTTATTTTTCCAAATTCTCACCAGAAATGCTCTGGAAATTCCAAAAACTAGCACTTAAAGATTTCTCCTTCAGAATATCATGAAATGTAATATATATTATAAACATTTCGACCATGTAAAAATAAAATAAAAATAAAAATAGCTCTATTGTAAATAAATAAAAATACCTCAGTTTTGAGAGAGTGTATATTTTCACAATTATTCATGAGTGAAATTTTGTGGAGAATGTTTAATCATGTAGCACTTAAAGATTGCTCCTTCATAATATCATGAAATGTAATATATATTATAAACATTTCGACCATGTAAAAATAAAATAAAAATAAAAATAGCTCTATTGTAAATAAATAAAAATACCTCAGTTTTGAGAGAGTGTATATTTTCACAATTATTCATGAGTGAAATTTTGTGGAGAATGTTTAATCATGTCAATTTTATGTGACATCTTTTATAAGGAGAATTAAGAATTAGTGATTTTAAAAATAATATTAAATTCGTATTATTAATATATTAATTATATAATAATCGTTAAATAAATGTCAGATCCATAGATTCATAATTTTAATATAATATATTAATAGCCTAGATCTATTTTTAAATTCATTATCCAGATCGAAATTTATATCTTATTTATATTAATTAAATAAATATATAAATCGCCTAATCTATTTTACTTCAGACATACCAGAGCCAAAAGTGATCCAAATCTCTTAGATGCAAACTTTTTTAAAGTGAAAGAGATTTGATTCTTTCGCCCTGGTAGATCCAGAGTAAGATGATGTAGTTGGTATATTATATTATATATATATATATATAATATATATTTTATTAATCGTTAAAAAATATCAAGTCTAGATTAATTAATTTAATAAAATATAAATCAGCCTAGATCTTTTTAACTTCAATATACCAGAGCGAAGTGATAAATCTCTTTAGATGCAACATTTTTTAGAGTGAAAGATTTGATTCTTTCCGTCCTAGGTAGTCCAGAGTTAGATGGATGTAGGTGGTATATGTATATATATATTTGATTTTTATTCAGTTTTTACAATACATTTAATTATTTTTATTATTAATATTTTCTAAATATTACATATCAAATCCATATTAGGCATTGGAAGAATTACAAATATCCCTCATACATTGAATTAGAAAACAATCAAGATTTTTGGCGTCCCATAGGTTTTTGATGGTGTTGGATCCATTTTTACCATGAAAAACATGATTCAAACACTGCTACTGGAAGATTTATTATATCGGCCTTGATAGACAAATCCATTCTCTTAGCTGTAGTCTAACATATTTTTTGACCTAAAAATCATGGAAATTCTTACAATATTTTGATAAAATCGGGTAGGGATTTTTGTAAACCTAGGTTACAGCTATCAAACTTCAAGATTTTGGGTGCTCTAGAAGTTTTTGATGGTGTTGAATCCATTTCCCCCATCAAAAACATGATTTAAACAATGCTACTACAAGATTTCTCAAAACAAATTGTTGTGATTCTGACTACTTTTGACTATCTGGACAATTCCTCCACCTTGGTATACTACACCATGAGTATGCCATTCTCTTAATATTTCTCTCCATATATGACTCATCTTAAAATATTTTACTCAAAGTGCGTATTGAAATATTTTAATTATAACCTTATGATGAGCCTCTAAATTAAACATAAATTAAGGCCTATAAGCATCCTTCATCACATTAAACCTCTCTTTTTGCATTAGATAATGTATTTTTAACTTTAATATGTTCATTAGGAAGGTTTATAAATAATTGTATATTTGTGCCTAATATTTTTTTTTGTGTGGAATATTATGAGAATATTGGGCAGATTATGAAGTTTTGGAGGAGGAGATAATTTTGAGATTTTGCTCCCTACTACAGGAGGATCACTATTAAATAATAAATCAACAAGATATTATGAAATTATGACATAGATTGTGGAAATCCAATGATTGAGAAAATCTAGGAATGTGTTCCATGTCATTTAATGCAGATTTCTAGTATTGGGAACCAAATCCACTAATCAAGGGATTTTGGTGGAGAAAGCTTCTTCTATTCACGAGGAATGATTTCTAATCATTTTGCATAAGTAACAAGTCAAATTTGCCTCTAGAGAGAGATTTTCATTAGTGTTCTTATGGAGAGAACTCATATTTCTGCAGCTCCATTGTATTTTCTTGTAGGGATGTAATTGTATTGATGAAAATAATGAAGATTGGTGTCATGTTCAGCTTCTAAATCTTGTTCTCCTCCATAGGTCTTGGGCTTGGCCATCCCAGAAGCCCGAGAACCCTTTTGTATCATTCTCTTTCCTTCTTTTTACTTCTTATTCATATGCATCTCTTGTTTTTGTTTCTTTGTACTTCTTCATTTAGTATTAATCATTTCTTGTTGTAGGATTGAGTTAAATGGTTGATGTAAGTTCTTTTGCAGGATCAGAAAAATCAATTCATCATTGGAAAATATTTGGAAGGTCGTAGTAATCATTGAGCTACCTGGATTAGCTTTCTTATTCCCAAATCTAGATTTCTGGAACTCCTTTGTGGCAAAGAACAATAAATTTCTACTATTTTTTAGAGCATGTTAACGAGCTTCAATAGAGTTGGTTTCACTTGCATTGGATCATAAGAAAATTTTATTTCATAACAAAAATTACCCCATTGCATGTTCACTTGATTAGGTTAGGCATTTTATAGATTTACTAGCTCACTAGTTCTCAAATTTCTAGATTTTCGACTAGTAATATTCTGCTATTTTTTAGCATGGGTTAACAGAGGTCTTTTTGAGTGATTCCACTTGGAATGTGTACCTAAGACATCCTAGTAAATAAAAAAATTTCTCCCATACGATTTGGATTTGATTATCTTAGTCATTCGATGAATTATAATTTGGTATAGTAAAGTTGTAACATCGTGTAGTAATACAAGAGATCCTGTAGGAGAGCTAGTACATCCTATAGGAAATCCTGTAGCAGCCTGTTTTTAGCTTGAATTGAGAAAAATCATCAATGAAGCTGAGATTAGGCCCCTACTTGATCTCCAAGCCATAAAGAAATTTTTTTCCTCTTCCTCCATACCTGTCTCCCCTGCTAAAGAACAAGCGAGGATTAACATTTTCATTTATAAAACAAAAAGATTAAAAAAGAGTTCTTTTATATTCATACATGCACATAGCAGATAACACTCCCTAGATCAGACTCCATGCTCAATTAGTTTAAATCATCACATGTGATAAATAGGGTTAAGTTAGGTTTCTTTTACATTTAGTTCACGATCTTTATGCAATTAGAATATGTTTCTTTCCTTGTACTTTATTTCTTGCAATAGGTTAGGGTTTCCATTTCAGTTCATTTTTTGCGATTAGTTTAGGGTTTGATTTCAGTACATGCACTCCATTATATCATGACAGCAAAGTAAGGACACATTGTATGTTACACATATAGTGGCGATACCTCTTAGGTTTGTATGAACCCGGGTTGATAATTAAAGTCGATAGCCTTGGGAGTTGCAACATTCTTGTTGCAATACTGAGACTCATCACTTTTTAGCGTCGTTTTCGGGTAAGTGTCAAAGTATGCATTGTTTTCTTCCCTAGTTGATTCATTTCTTTTAACTTTTTGCAAAAACAAAAAATAATTGCAATAGGCATATTTCATTTCAAAAATATAAAACTGAATTGCATTAATGTTTTCATTCGATCATAAGAACAAAAAAAAATTCCAACACCAACCCACCCCCTATTTGATCCCATGGTGTAGTAAGAGCCACATCACGATTCATTAAGAGGGAAAAACTACATCATTTAGTATCTGACACACTAAAAACCCTCTTACTTAGAACAATTATGGATGAATGGATTAATCTCTTTTATGTCATGAGTAGAGGTGATGTATACCAATTATCATTTGAAGAAATTTGTGAAACATGCAAACACATATCAAGAGGAAGGGCAAGAGTAGGTAAATCAGCATCAAGATCGGTAAGTCAAGCTAAACTTGGAAATTTTTTTGATGATTTTAAATTCTTAGCAATCTAACCAAACAAGTAGAAATTTTAAGAATGAAAGATGAAGAAAAAGAAGATGTTGATATTTGTGTTTTCCATGCAGAATCACACGATGATAAATATTGTCCATCATTACCAAGGTTGAAGGAAGTTTACCAAGAGGACAATGGAGCAAGTCAATTGCCAATGCGGCTATGTTATGTAGCTCCAAGAGGACCATGGAAGCCTAGTCAACCTAGTATGGTGCAAGAGCTTAATTAACAATTTCAATGTTATGCATATTCACGTCAAAGTAATTGGAACACACCCTTTCCTTGGAAACATTGGCCATCTCAACCCCAAAACCAATCTTGGCAACAAGGTTGGCAAGGAACTTGTGGGAGCCATCCACAATATCCTGAGTATTTTCCTCAATATCCTCCATACCTAACTCCATGTTATCCCTACCATTCACCTCCACCACAACCACAACCCAAATCACATCCATCTCAAATATCCACTCCCACTCAACTATATGTACCACCATTTTCAAAGCCACGCATTGAAGTAGATCATCCCACTTACAATGTTGAGGTACAACACTTCCAAACATCTCCTCTTGAGATCAATGGTATTCACCATAGCTCAAGAAGAGTATTGCAAAAAAAGAGATTATATTGATATCATTGAAGGACCACATCCAGAAGAAGAAGATTCAAATGAGAAGACCAAAAGGTCGTCGGCTGCACTTGATGAAGAGTAGACATCAAAATAAGAGATCGAGATAGCTCTCTAATGGCTACCATAAAATCTTCCATGTATTCAAGAGAACAATTAGAAAAAAGAGGAAGATTTGAAGGTCATGGTAGAAGAAGACATGAAGAATGATCCAGAAATCCAAGAAAACCAAAGATATCAAAGTTATATTGAGGTTTGGTTCTAGAAAATCAACAAGATGGAGCATCACTCTCTTCTTCAGCTATGCTTGATTCTTTCAAAGTCAAATCATTTGGTCTCTAAAATCCAAGTACATGTCAGAGCATAGATTTCAAGCCTACACATCATTTTGTCTGTCATTTTGAGGTGCACATGGCTCCATTGGAAATATTATTATACTTAAAATTGATTTTGTTTTTCAAGTAAGGTAAGGTACAAAAAAAATGAAGAATAAAATAAAAATATCAGGTGAAAACTTCCTTTGAGGAACCTCATATTGACTCATTGATTGAAAACCTCCATAAGGTAGTCAATGGGTTGGGAAAAAAAGAAAAAGAAAAAGAGAAAAAAGAAAAAATTTGAGGTGAAAACCTCCTTTGAGGAACCTAGGCAAACCTACTAGTTGAAAACCTCCTTGAGACGGCTAGTAAGCCTAGAGAAAAAAGAAAAGAAAAAATAACAAATATCTATCTCATGTGTCTCTTTGATGAATGTAGGTGCTCTCCAACATCTACAAGGAACAAAAACAAGTTTCCACCAAAGAAAGAAAAAATAGGTCAAACCTAGTCAAAAGAAGTCAAATTTTAACTTTCTCATCATTTTCTCAAATGATCCAACAAGGCCAAGGCCATGCCAATCCATCACCCTCATATATTTCCACAATTCACCTATCATTCTCTAGCTTTTCCCTTTCAGTTGTCTTATTGTCCTAAAAGAACTACAGGAAGACTTTGTTTTACCTTACGAACAAAAATACATAGAGAAGAAATTTGTTTTTGCCATAACTTGAAAACCATACATAAATTTTCCAAGATGTTTCAAGGGGAGATGCATATGGATTATGGTACCATTGTCAAGCAATTTAAGCAAATTCTAGTGCACAGTTTTTGAGAAATTAGCCTCCATCACCTACATCCATTTTTGAATTTTATCAAAATCCATGCATCCATTTAAAAAATTGTTTCATAGGGAAATGTATATGGATGATGGTAACATTCCCAAGCAATTTCAGTAAATTACAATGCAAGGTCTCCAAGTAATCGGCCTCCATCACCTTCAGCCATTTTTAGTTTTTCTCAAGATTCATGCATCTATTGACCAAATTTGTTTTATGGGGAGGTGCAAATTATGATGGTACCATGCTCAAAAAGTTTTAGGTCAATCCATTCTACCATTTGGGAGTTATGGAAAAAACAATTCTGTTACAAGAGGTTGTCCTGAATTACTATAGAAGTTTCTTGTAGTACTACAGGAAGTTCTGAAAATCTATAGGAAAGGAAATCTGATGGAAAAATTATGATGCAAGTTTGTTTTGGGATAGGAAAAAATGACATGAACTTCACCACTTCTCAGCCAACACCCATAATGACCATGTCACTCTATGGCTACACCTTCCACTCATTTCAATACCTATTTAGCCTCCAACAGAGAAAGGACACAAACATTAAAAAAAAGGGCAATGATAATAGCCTATTTGGAAGTAACAGTAAGATCCATGCCTAACCTTCAACACCATGATTAAAAGAGGATAATCATAACTGGAGGCACAATTAAATTCCTCCAGTGCTCACCAGTAGTAGTGGAAGCCATCACATGCACACCAACAAGAACAAAACCCATTACAAAAATAAGATCAACAAAAAAAAAAAGCAGTCAAGAAGATGTACCTGAGTCATGAGAAGCACAACAACATGCATGTCTCTCCAATAACCATAAGGCAGGTACAGATATGCAATATTCTTGACCTCTTCTCTTGAGCATATTATAGTTAGAATTTGTTGTTAATGCATGAGAGATGAGGTTTTATAAGCTAAGGATGGGTCAACAGTCTCAACTACCTTCAAATAGTTAATTGCAGCTCACTCCTTCGCTCATGCAATGTTGAAAAGTCAAATTAGGAAGGGTGATGATTTCAAGGAATGAGGACAACAGTTAAAAGAATAATTTTTTGCAAAGGCCAAGTCATCACAACACTCCAAGCCCTCCATCCACTTCATATTCACTATCTATCAATCATTCACCCATCCCATTTCATAATTTCAAGAACAAACCCTATCTCACCCTGAAAATTTCTTGAAAAAGAAAACATAGCATCCTCTCCATTTTCACAAACCTACATCATTTCTTATCACTCCCATACAGTTAGAAGACTTTGAATGAAGAAGGAATGACTACTATAGGAAGGGAGCATGCTTCTACAAGAAGGAAGAAAGAAAAATTGTGCTAAAACCCAAAATGACAGTGCATAAGGGAGACTTAATTAAAATAGAGAACTCCAAGGCCATTAGGAAACAATTTAGGTCACAAGAGAAAAGAAGAAGACAATAAAAGGAAATGAGACATCCACCATCAAAACATAACTCAAACTGTAGTGATGAAAAGAAACTTTCCAACAAGTCTCTAAGATATTTCTAGCTTTTGTCAAAGGCCTAAAAGATGTTATAGAAATGAGAGAAACACATGGGAGTCAAGTTGAGGGCCTATCCTAGGCTCATACTATCATTTATGCTCAAAAAGGGTTTTCTGTAGTTTTAACACAGTTTCCTGTAGTTTTGATAGGAATTACTACAGGATGTCCTAGTTCTCATCTAACGTCATTTTGAAGCTTTCAGAGGTTTCCAAATGATGGAACAAGGTAGAAAAACGTTGATAACAATGTGAAAGACCTTGCCAAAATGAAAATTATTCAAGAACCATCTTGAATAAGGGGAAGAAGGAAAACTAATGGTCTCAAGAAACAAGGATTTTTCTTTGCACAAATACGGGTTTGGGCTTGACCTTGCAGAACTTACAACGAAGATTCTTAATGCACAAGAGAGATGCCACCACAACCATGAATGAGGCACAATGAGGTCACTAAGTTGCTCAGAGGATGAGCAACACTTTCAGTAGGGGTTATGATGGGCCTCTAGGTTAGACATAAATTAAGGCTCATGCCTCTAAATTAAACATAAATTAAGGCCAATGACCATCCTTCATCACATTAAACCTATCCTTTTGCATTAGATGATGTATTTTTAAATTTAATATATTCATTAGGAAGGTTTATGAATAATTTCATATTTGTGCCTAATATTATTTATTTTTGTGGAATATTATGAAAATATTGGGCAGATTATGAAGATTTGGAGGAGGAGATGATTTAGGGACTTGGTCACTAATACATGAGGATCACTATTAAATAATAAATCAACAATACATTATGGAATTATGGCACAGATTCTGGAACTCCAATGATTGAGAAAATCTAGGGATGTGTTCCCTACCATTTAACAGAGATTCCTAGTATCGGGAACCAAATCCACTAATCAAGGGATTTTGGTGAGGAAAGATTCCTCCATTAATGGGGAGTGATTCCTAATCATTTTTTATAAGTACCAAGTCAAATTTTCCTCTAGGGAAAGATTTTCATTAGTGTTCTTGTGTAAAGAACTCCTATTTCTACAATTCCATTATATTTTCTTGTAGGGATGTAATTGTATTGGTGAAAATAATGAAGATTGGTGTCGTGTTTAACTTCTAAATATTGTTCTCTTCCATAGGCCTCTAATTTTCCTTGGGCTTGGACATCCTAGGAGCCTTAGAGCCCTTTTATATCATTCTCTTTCCTCCTTTTCACTTCTTGTTCACATGCATCTCTTGTTTTTGTTTTTTTCTACTTCTGCATTTAGTATTAATGATTTCTTGTTGTAGAATTGGGTTAAATGGTCGATGTAAGTCATTTTTTCAGGATCACAAGCATCATTTCATCTTTGAAAAAGCTTTGGAAGGTCATATTAATCATCGAGCTACTTCGATTATCTTTCTTATTCCCAAATCTAGATTTCTAGAACTCCTTTGTGGCAAAGAACAATAAATTTCTGCTATTTTTTGTAGCATGCTAACGAGCTTCAATTGAGTTGGTTCCACTTGAATTAGATCATAAAAACATTCTAGTTCATAACAAAAATAAGCCCATTTCATTTTCACTTGATTAGGTTAGGCATTTTATAGATTTACTAGCTCACTAGTTCTTGAATTTCTATATTTCAACTAGTAATTTTCTGCTATTTTTTAGCATGGGCTAACATAGGTATTTTGGAGTGATTCAACTTGGAATGGGGACCTAAGACATCCTAGTAGATAAAAAAATTTGTCCCATCCAATTTGGATTTGGTTTACTTGTTCATTCGATGAATTATAATTTGGTATAGTATATCTGTAACATCCTCTAGTAATACAGGGGATCCTGTAGGAGAACTAAGGGATCATGTAGGAGAACTAGTACATCCTATAGGAAATATTGTAGTAGCCTGTTTTGAGCACGAATTGAGAAAAAACATCATTGAAGCTGGATTAGGCCCCTACTTGACCTCCAAGCCATCAAGACCATTTTTTCCCTATTCCTCCATACATGTCTCCCCTGCAAAAGAACAAGTGAGGATTAGCATTTTCATTTATAAAACAAAAAGATTAAAAAATATTTCTTTTATATTCACACATGCACATAGCAGTTAATACTCCCTAGATTAGCCTCCATGCTTAGTTTTTTTAAATCATCACATGTGATAAATAGGGTTAAGTTAGGTTTCTTTTACATTTACTTCATGACATTTATGAAATTAGAATATGTTTCATTCCTTGTACTTTATTTCCTGTAATAGGTTAGGATTTCCATTTTAGTTCATTTTCTATAATTAGTTTAGGTTTTGATTTCAGTACATGCACTGCATTACATCATGACAAAAAATAAAGGACACATTGTATGCTGCACACATAGTGTCGAAACCTCTTAATTTTGTACGAACCCGGGATTGATAATTAAAGTCGGTAGCCTTGGGAGTTGCAAAATTCTTGTTGAAATACTAAGATTCATCACCAACATTAAATGTTTCTTTGTTATTGATATTTTTTTCTAATATAGGTTGTCATTGATATGAATCATTGATGTAAGTGGTCGAGATGGCAAATATTCTTGAAGATGCCAGAGGATGATTACAACTCTTGTTTAAGATGTCAAGACACAAATGAAGTGTCAATCATGTATCTTGATGATCATAATGGACGACTATCATATCACTCATCTTGATTATAACACTACATGATGATATGTCCTACCTTCGATAATTTTATGATGACATGAAAAATCTCCAATGATGTGAAGCTTGATGTCCTTATGATTAAGACTACATAATGATGTTGCATTTGATTGATGAAATATCTCTACACTAGTGACCTTATGTTGAAGAAGGCAAGGACATGATGATGGTCATCCTATGTTGAAGAAGGCTAGGACATGATTAATCAAAAAAGAAATCAAACCATGAAGAAGCCCTACACTCAAAGGCATTCTACTTTGCCTCCATTTTTGCACTCATAAATAATCAGTCACATTAAAAAATAGTTTTTGCTATGATAGATGCAAAAATCCTTAATGACACCTACACCATCTTGAAGAGCATAATTTTTCCTTTCCAATGAGCTATTACTCAGCCCGAAACTCCAAGTGGTTTGAAATTTATTGGTTTTACAAGTTAATGATGTAATTATGGTCAGTAAGCCGGACCTCAGCTTCTCTCCCATGTTAGCTTGACCTTAAGAGACATGTCTATTCGGTTTGGTGAGCGAATTGTTGTATAAATATGATGTTAAACACTTTATTCTTATCAAATTTTCAGTGATAATTTTAGAGAAAAGATATAGAACAGCAAGGAGGCCAAGAAGACTTAGTAGTCTATTGTTTGGGCAAATTTAAGGAGGTCGAGGAATATTGTTGTGATAAGCTAGCTATATAAAGGAGCAATGGATAGAAAATTACTTCAAACCTATTCTCATTTACCTTATAGCTCATATTTTTTGTTTAGGAATATGGATAGCTCGGATCATTGTCCCCAGACTCCTGTAGAAGCTCAGAAGCGTGAACAATGTCCTCTTGCAGCTTTTACACCACATAATTTAAGTTTTTTGGAGCTTCGATTTTTGGCAACAAGTTATAGAATTGTCATCCATATAGCAGAGTTGGAGAGGATATTGAAGGGCCTTGATTTAAAGTTTTGGAGCATCATAAAAGGCATTCAGAAGCACATTTTAAGCATTTTGCAGCAAACTTTGTAGAGTAGTTGGTGGACAGTCACATTGCTTTGAACAATCATCACTCACCTTGAATTTGTCGATTTAGATTTGTTGGATTGGTAAGCTTATAACACATTCATTGGACTTGTTTGGAGGATAGAGACATAACATCTAATGGGCATCATTTGTAGACCTCTGAAGTAAATACTTGAGTCTATAAGCTAATATAGACCAAGCATCTTTGTCTATTGAGGGCGGCCTTGAAAAGCACTATTGGAGCCAATCCTGGAAAACATCTTGGAGTACTATTGAAGGGTGTCTTGTGAATACAAGTTTGGAGCTTATCTCTTCACTCCTCTTGGGAAACATTCTTGAAGTCTCCTTGTAGCACCATTAAATACATTTTGGAGCAATATTGTAGAAAACTTTGAGCAACATGAAGATCCTTGAAGCAGAAGTAACTTGGAGAAAGTTGTTGAAGTTATCTTGGAGTAGTTTGGAAGACCTGTTACAAAACTTGAGTAATTTATTTAAGACACCTTTGAGGCATTATTGAAGACATCTGAAGAGACTTGTAGAGGTTGATATTGAGACATCCTTAGATACCATGATACATTGAATCAATCATGAGGTGACTTTGGAGATATTTGCTTGCGTAATATGAAGATTAATGGTGACACCTTCTGAGAAGACAAAGTTGTTATTAATGAAGTGATTTGGAGGAAGCATTGTTGAAGATAGATAGGGATCATTGAGGAAGACTTGGGGAGCGGTGAAGTACAACCAAACATACCTTGAAAAAGTGAAGCTATAGGGTTGGAGCCGTTGGGGTTGGTGCCTCAAAATTGACAAGGTTGGTGCCTTGAAAATTCCAAGTTGGTGCTTGGAAAATATAAGATTGGTGTCTTTGGAGTCAGTGCTCAACTCAAGGTTGGTGCCTTGGATAAGATAGGGTTGGAGCCCTAGACGATTAGAGTCCTCAAGAAACTAGGTCAGAGCCTGTACCAGATATAGGGTTGGAGCCCTTAAGGTTGGTGGCTTAGCATTAACAAGGTTGGAGCCTTGGAAGTCTAAGTTGGTGCTTGGAAATAGGTTGGAGCCTGGGAGTTTGAAGATCGGTGTCTTCATCTAGGGTTGGAGCCCTATATACATTGTACTTGATTCATTCTAAAGATTGTATTAATAAAAGCATTTATTCCTATTGTTCATTTTGTGTTCTAAATATAAGTGATCTAATTGGTAAAAGTAACAATTGAAAAGAAATATTGATTCACCCCCCTCTCAGTATTTCCAAAAATTGGTATCAGAGCCAGTACCTTCACTCAAAGCCTAAAAATTTGAAGGTTGATCATTAGAACACAAATGGCGAAGCCAAGGAAGAAAGTCTCCAAACCTCCTAAATATGTATCTCCCTCATCAACTGAAATTGAAGTCAATCAATTTGTGAAGGCTCCATTATTTAATGGAAACTTTGACATATGGGAAGCAAGAATGAGGAATTTATTAAAAAAGTCAAGGCATTGAATTTTGGAAATCAGTGATTGTTGATAGCGTGATGGATGGAGAATCCAAGGAACAAAATACAAGATCAATGAAAGCAATCTCGAACAGACTACCTGATTCTATGAAGGCCAAGTTTGAAAATTGTTCGTCCGCAGAAGGCATACAGGATAAAATTCATGATATTCACTCAAAATGAGCATTGAAAATGATCTCTAGTCAAGAAAATGATGGAAAACAAGAAGGAAATCCAGAGCCCATCAAGGAAGCTGAAGATTCTCCCACTTCTTGTTTTCTTTCCACAGGGGGGCACAAGAGATCTTAGTCATTTATCCAGCCCTACAATGCCCATTTTTTCTCTATACCAAGAGAACTTCTCAGAGGTCATAGATTTTTTTAATGAATTTGCAGTATTCTTCAGTGTCCACCTTTACCAGTAACGCCTTTTTGTATTCTATCATATCCCTCACAAAGTGATAATGAACATCAATGTGCTTTGTCTTTGAATGGTAAGCAGGTTTCTTTGCCAAGAAAATTACACTTTGGCTGTCAGAGTCTATCCTTATAGCTCCCTATACTAAACCCATACTTGAACACAATCTCTGCAACCAAACTGCTTCCTTTCTTGCATGATTGGATGCCATGTATTCTACCTCTGTAGTTGATAGTGCCACTACATATTGTTTCTTACCCATCCAGCTGACTGTACCTCCAAATAGGTCAAACACTTACCCACTTGTAGATCTTCTCTGATCTACATCTCCAGCCCAGTTTGCATCAACAAAGTCATGGATATCCAAAACTCTATCCAATCCTAGTCTTCCTTGGTATCACAAACCATAATCACTAGTGCCATGCAAATGCCTGAAAACCTGCTTCACTACTGTCCAATGCTCCTTCCCTGGTTTTGACATAAACCTACTCAATACTCCCACTGCATGTGAAATGTCTAGTCTAGTACTGACCATTGCATACATCAGGTTACCGACTGCACTTGTATGTGGAACACGAGACATGTCCTCTTCCTCTTCTTGTGTCTTGGGACACTATTCAACATATAACTTCACACCTATAGGAATAGGAACCTTCACTGGTTTACTATCTTACATATTAAACCTCTGCAGTATTGTTTCAACATACTTCCTCTGGTTTAACCAAAGCTTCCTCTTTGCCCAATCTCTTTTAATTTCCACACCCAAAATATAGTTTGCAACACCAAGATCTTTCATGTCTAATTTGGAGGACAATTGGGTCTTCAAATCCTAGATAATTTCTTTGTCATTTCCAACTAGCAAAATATCATCCACATACAAGAACAAATAAATAACATGGTCACCAATTAATTTAAAATACACACAGTGATCTTCTTTTCTTCTGGCAAAGCCAAGTCCCCGTATAAATGTATCAAGTTTCTGATACCACATTCTTGGTGATTGTTTTAACCCATACAAAGACTTCTTTAACTTTCATACCAGTTCTTTCTTACCCTTCACCACAAAGCCTTCAGGTTGCTTCATGTAGATCTCCTCTTCTAGATCCCCGTGAAGAAATATTGTCTTCACATCCATTTGTTCTACCTCAAAATCAAAGGCAGCAACAACATATAAAAGTAATCTAATAGAACTTACCTTGGAAACAGGAGAGAAAATATCACCAAAATCAATTCTCGACACCTGGGAATAACCTTTTGCTACCAACCAAGCTTTGTATTTCTCCACCTTTCCTTTTGCATTTGTCTTCTTCTTGAACATCCATTTGCTACCAATGAGTTTCCTTCCAGCTGGGAACTCCACCAGATCCCATGCCTCATTTTTGTGTAAAGTTGTCATTTCATCAACCATGGCCTCTTTCCAGAGTTTTCCATCCTTTGAATCTACTGCTTCCGTCATGGTTCTGGGATCATCATCAGTAATAGATAAAGAAAAATTTGAACAGAAAGCATATGGACTATACCTTTCTGTTTTCCTTCTTTCTCGAACTGATCATCTCACACCCGGAGTTTGTCGCTCTTCATCTTCTGATTCCTCTTCTGTTGTAGAGTTCGATTCTTCCTCCTTAAGCTCAAACTCTATCTTCTCAGGTTCCTTTGGTTGGACTTCATGTTTAATAACATCTTTCACCTCTCTAAGCACCACATCTCGGTTGTAAACAACCTTCCTTGTTACTGGGTTCCAAAGCTTATAACCCTTTAAACCATCCTTATACCCAATAAAGATGTAGTTTTCAGATTTACTATCCAACTTGGTTCTTTTCTCCTTTGGAACATGTATATATGCATCACATCCAAATACCATCAGATGTGAAAGAGAGGGTTTCTTACCAGTCCATACCTGTTGTGGAGTCTTATCCTCCAACACTAACGGAGGTGATCTATTGACCAAGTAACATGTTGTCTCCACCGCCTCTGCCCAGAATTCCTATCCTAACCTGACACCACTGAGCATGCTTCTTGCCCTTTCCATCAACATCTTGTTCATTCCTTTTGCAACTCCATTTTTCTCAGGTGTGTATGGAGTAGTCTTGTGTCGTGTTATACCACACTTCTTACAGAATTCTTCAAATTCCTTACTGCAAAACTCTCCACCATTATCTGTCCTCAACACCTTTATCTTGTTCTCTGTCTGGTATTCCACCAGAGCCTTAAATTCTTTAAAACTATCAAAGACTTCAAATTTCTTCTTAAGGAAATATATCCATGTATTCCGTGAGAAGTCATTTATAAATTATACATAGTACATAGACTTACCCAGTGATGGAACCTTCATAGGTCCAAACACATCACTGTGCACATGTTCTAATATCTGTTTTGCCCTCTTACCACCAGAGGGAAACTCACCTGATTTTGCTTCCCATATACACAATTTTCATAGAAAGCAAAATCTAGAGATATATTACTCATGCCTTCTACCATACCTTTACCATGAAATATTCAAAGGCCCTTCTCTCCAATATGTCGAAGCCTTTGATGCCACAACATGGTATTCTCTCTAGAGATCACTAGATTTTCTACTCCACTTTCAGGAACCACAGAACTATTGTACCATCAACAACACTGCTAACTTGCATCTTGTACAGAGTTCTAATCCGAACTCCCTGCATCAATACCAGTGCTCCCCAAACCATCTTGCAGGTATCCTTCTCAAACGTTGTTTTTACACCTGCATCATCTAGCTTGCTTACAGAAATTAGATTTCTAGTCAATGCAGGAATATGCAGAACACTCAGAAGTGTTCTAACCCTTCCACCTTGCAACTTCAACTTTACCTTTCCGTGACCAATGATTCTAGCCTTCCTATCATCCCCTAAGAAGACATCAGAACCATCGTATTTCTATACTCGTAGAACCACTCTCTATGGGGAGTGAAGTGAAAGGATGCACCTAAGTCAATCAACCATGCCTAATGATCTACATGTGTACTTGAAGAAGCAAAATACACATCCCCAAATTCATCTGAGGTGGTTTTTGCCTTTACAGAAGGAGCATCATCAGATTCTTTTCCTTTGTCAGAAGCTTTAGATTTACAACCCCTTTTGTAGTGCCCTTCCTTTCCACATTTCTAGCAGACCACCTTTACAGGTTTTCCAGGAGATTTATATCTCCCTCTAGATTTAGATCTCCCACTTGATGACTTATTTTGTTTTTTTTCTGGGACCGTCCTCATATACAAAAGGCATCACCATTCTCGCTCTCCATATTTTTCCATCTAATATCCTCCGTCAATAAGGATGAGACTATTTAATCAAACTGTAAGGCAGTTGCATTGCTACCTATTGCTATGACGAGACTAGCCCATGAATCTGGTAGAGAAAACAACAAACTAATGCACTTATCTTCATCTAAAATCTTAATATCAACAGACAATAACTGACTTACCATAGTATTAAGTGCGTTCATATGCTCTGTCACTGAGTCTCCATATTTCATCATCAGGTTATATAGCGTTTCTTGTAGGAACAATTTATTCACTAGAGACTTAGATTGGTACAAAGTCCCTAACTTGTCCCACAAAGCCTTCACCATAGCTTCCCCTGATACATTCAACAATACTGAATCTGAGACACACAATCGTATTGTGCTCTTTGCCTTCTGATCCAACTTCTTTAATTCTTTGTCGGACACTCTACCATGATCCACTGATCTTTATCCACCAACAGATCCTCCATATTGAGCTTCCATAACTCAAAAATATAATCATTAAATTTCTCGATCTCTATCTTTCCACTGCTCGCCATCTTCTTTCACCACTAGAATCGATCTCACAGATCTCCCACTAAACAGGGTCTACCACAAGCCCAAGTGAAACACCTCAGCAACAAAGGCGTCCCCTTGAAGCCAAAACAACTTTGATACCAAGTGTAGGTTTTAACCCTATACAGAAATTACCTACATATGAATTCTAAAACACAGAAAATAAACAATGCGATAGCATAACACATAAAACACATATAAACAAAGATTTTCCCCTGGATCCCAAAACTGAGACTACCAGCTTGATTTTTCATTATGCTCCCTTCAATGTTACAATACATATTTATACATGCCGAAGCATCCAATACCATGGACCGAAAACCATCGCGTCTAAAACCATGTGCAAAAATCATGCACAAAACCATAGGTAGGTCTGCCCAACTTAATATAGGGTCGAGAACAAAATTTCTTGACGTGCTTACTCAGACCCCATAGAGTGGGGCTATCCGCCCCCCTTGAACCCCCCTATGACCCCCTTGCTGCATAATCAACGCAACGAAGGGGGAGCTCGCTCCCCCCCAACCCCCCGGTTCACTACATGGGCTAGTCGTGGAATGAATAACACAAACCAACAAAGATAAGAGTGATCACATCAAGGTTAAAGAAGACCTAGAAGATGAAGAGAATGAAAAATATTTTGAAGAAGATCTCCTCACTAAACTTATGGGTTCCATGGAAGAGATTAACAATTTGAAAATGGAAAATGAGGAACTTAAGAAGAAAGTGAAAGTTGGTGACCAAGAAAAGACAAGGAAGGAAGTGGACATTGTCAAACTTCAAGTACAATAAAGAGATGATGAGCTCACCAAGATTAAGGAAGAATTTTATGAAAACAAGAGAAAGCATCATGAATAAGTCATATCCGTGACAAATCTATTGGATAAGGAAAAGAAACGAGAAGATACCTTGTCAACCCACCTTACGAAAAGGCACAAGAGCTTGAACAAACTTGAAGTAGAGATTGGTCAATACAAGGAAGAGGTATCATCCGTCAGATCTCAACTAGAAGAAGCCAGGAAAAAATAACATGGAGCTGAGAAGGTGATGGAAGCTTTGACATTCATAAAATGAGAAGTTGACGAATTAGAAAAGAGATAAACACCATGATATGCCAACTAGAGGAAAAGGATGATGACATCACTAAGTTAAAATCAGAAATCACTTCACTTAATGCCCAATCATGTGAAGAAACCAAGATGAAGGAAGAAATGGAGATCATTATATCAAAAAAGGATGAAGATATTTTCCTACTAAAACAAATGTCATATCTCTAAAAATTGAAACACATGAAGTAACAAGGATGATGGAAGAAATGTAGAAACAACCAGTTATGAAAGATGAACACTGTGAAAAGTTAAAAGAAGAAATTGTCTTTCTTAAAAAGGAAGTTGAATTTCTAAATAAGAACTTGAAAAGTTCTCAAACCCTAAATTACATTCTAAGTAATCAAAGGTCTCCCCTTGATAAATCAGGTCTTGGCTATGAAGGTGAATGCTTAAGCAAGAATGATGCAAACCCTAATGCTTCAAACAACAAGGATGTGAGAAAGCCAGAAAGAAATGTTGATACTCCTAGTTCCAGCAAAAGCAAGGAGAAGAGTCAATGCAACTATGGAAGAAATCCTACTCCAAGGAGATACTCAGATGGTGTCAAAGATTCAAGAGGCAATTGATATCATCAATGGATCCCAAGGAAAAAAGACTTCAGAATTACATCAAGGAAATATTCATCTCCCAGGTACAAAATTATATTTCTTGATTATTGTTATTGTTGTACAGACTTTGGGCACATGGCAAAATATTGTAGGGCACATCACAAATATAAATATAATGGTCCCCATTAATCTCCGAGAAATTTTTTTGCAAGAAGAAGTCATGAATTCTTATTCATGAACAACATAGAGTGCCTCAAGTGTCATAACATTGGACATATGGCACGTGATTGTAATTTGACTTGGGCACCTACTCAAGCTAGAACTATGCTAGAAAAGAAAGGTACACTAGTATGGAGAAAGAAGTAGATTCAATCTGAAAATATCTTGAACTCTATAGCCAACAACACATGTTGTTCACCTGATCCTTGATAATCTAAGTATTTGATGAGGAGACTCTATCAGAAAGAATACCATGCATATAGTTAGGGGGAGCTTATGATGATTAAGAATTCTTGTAGAAGCTAATCATGGATGGATCCTATGAGAACCTTGATGAGTCACAGTTGAACAATCATCTGTTGATATATCAACTCTCGAGAGTAGCTCCATTGAAGAACGTGATCTCTTATTTATCTAATGGATTGTGTTAAGATGTATTCCACTTGATCAACTAAGCAGGTAATATTTCCTAAGCCAAAGGAGGTTGAGCAGGTAGGAGAAGTTGTTTTACCACTTGAAGAAATGCAAACATATCATGGACCACATTTCCAAAAAGAAGAGCACCATGAAAGGGAGAGTAACATACCTATGAAGAAACTAGTCATGAAGAAAATGAGCAGCTTGACAGGGGGAGTACATGGGAACCCCGTTTGCCATTGTGTCAAAGGGGGAGAGAATGTTGAATGGGAAAGAATATTACCATCAATGACAAAGGGGTAGATTGTTAATGTAGGTTTTCATTGATTTCAATGATTGATGTCAGTGGTCGGGATGGCAAATATTCTTGAAGATGCCAGAGGATGATTACAGCTCCTGTTAAGATGTCAAGATAGAAATCAAGTGTCAATCATGTATCTTGACTATCATAATGGAAGACTACCATATCACTGATCTTGATGATAACACTACATGATGACATGTCCTACCTCTGATAATTTGATGATGGAATGACAAATCTCCAATGATGTGAAGCTTGATGTCCTTATGATGAAGACTACATAATGAAATATCTCTGCACTAGTGACCCTATGTTGAAGAAGGCAAGGACATGATGATGGTGATCCTCTTTTGAAGAATTCTAGGAAATTATTAATAAACAAAGAAATCAAACCATGAAGAAGCCCTACACTCAAAGGAATTTTACTTTGCCTCCATTTCTGCACTCATAAATAATTAGTCACATTAGAAAATAATGTTTGCTATGATAGAGGAAAAATTCCTTAATGACACCTACACCATCTTGAAGAGAATAATTTTCATTTCCAACTAGCTACTACTCAGCCCAAAACTCCAAGCGGTTTGAAATTTATTGATTTTACAACTTAATGATGTAATTTTGGTTAGTAAGTCAACCTGCGCTTCTCTCCCATGTCGGCCTAACCTTAAGATACATGTCTATTCAGTTTGGTGAGCGAATTGGTGTATAAATATGACGTTAAACACTCCATTCTTATCAAATTTTTGATGATAATTTCAGAGAAAATATACAGAACAATAAGGAGGCTGAGAGGACTTAGTAGTCTACTGTTTGGGAAAATTTAAGGAGGCCGAGGAGGAATATTATTGTGATAAGTTAGCTATGTAAAGGAACAATAGATAGAAAGTTACTTCAAACCTATTATCATTTACCTTATAGCTCAAATTTGTTGTTTACGACTGTAGATAACTCAGATCATGGTCTCCAAACTCCTGTAGAAGCTCAGACAGCTGAACAGTGTCCTATTGCAACTTTTACACCACAAAATTTAAGTCTTTTGGAGCTCCAATTTTTGGCACCAAGTTACAAAATTGTCATCCATATAGCAAACTTGGAGAGGATCTTGAAGGGCCTTGAAGTAAAGTTTAGGAGCAGCATAAAAGGCATTCAAAAGCAAATTTCAATCATTTTTCAACGAACTTTGGAGAGCAGTTGGTGGACAATCACCTTGCTTTGAACAATCATCACTCACCTTGAATTTGTTGATTCAGATTTGTTAGATTGGTAAGCTTATAACACATTCTTTGGACCTGTTTGGAGGATAGAGGCATAACGTCTAATGGGCATCATTTATAGACCTCTGAAGTAAAGACCTCAGTCTATAAGCTAATATAGACCAAGCATCTTTGGCTATTGAGGGCAGCCTTAAAAAGCACTATTGGAGTCAATCTCTTAAAACATCTTGAAGTACTATTCAAGGTTGTCTTGTGAAGACATCTTTGGAGCCTATCTCTTGACTCCTCTTGAGAAACATTCTTGATTTCTCCTTGTAGCACCATTAAATACATTTTCGAGCAATACTGTAGACAACTTTGAGTAGCTTGAAAATTCTTGAAGCAAAGGTAGCTTGAAGAAAGTTGTTGAAGTTATCTTGGAGCTGTTTGGAAGACCTAGTGCAGAACTTGAGTATTTTATTGAAGACACCTTTGAGGCATTATTGAAGACATCTAAAGGCACTTGTACAATCTGATCTTGAGACACCCTTAGAGACCATGATGCATTGAATCCATCATGAGGTGACTTTGGAGATCTTTGCTTGGGTATTATGAAGAACAATGGTGACACCTTTTGAGAAGACAAGGTTGTTATTAATGAAGTGATTTGGAGGAAGCATTGTTGAAGATAGACAAGGATCGTTGAAGAAGACTTGGGGAGCTGTGAAGTACAACCAAACATACCTTAAAAAAGTGATGCTATAGGGTTGGATCCCTTGGGGTTGGTGCCTCAGAATTGACAAGGTTGGTGCCTTAGATAAGGTAGGGTTGGAGCCCTAGATGGTTAGAGTCCTCAAGAAACCAAGCCAGAGCCTACACCAGATATAGGGTTGGAGCCCTATATACATTGTACTTGATTCATAATAAAGATTATATTAATAAAATAATTTATTCCTATTGTACATTTTGTGTTCTTAATATAAGTAATCCAACTGGTAGAAGTAACAATTGAAAAGAAATATTGATTCACCCTGCTCTCAGTATTTCCAACAATTGGTATTAGATGCAGTAACTTCACTCAAAGCCTAACAACTTGAAGGTTGATCATTAGAACACAAATGGTGAAGCCAAGGAAGAAAGTCTCCAATCCTCCTAAAGATGTATCTCCCTCATCCACTGAAATTAAACTCAATCAATTTGTGAAGGCTCCATTGTTCAATGCAAACTTTGATATATGGGAAGCAAGAATGAGGAATTTCTTAAAAAAGCAAGGCATTGAAGTTTGGAAATCGGTGATTGCTGATAGCATGATGGATGAAGAATCCAAGAAATATAATACAAGAGCAATGAATGCAATCTTGAATGGGCTACCTAATTCTATGAAGGAAAATTTTGAAAATTATTCGTCAGCAAAATGCATATGGGATAAACTTCATGATCTTCACTCAAACGGAGCACTAATAATGATCTCTAGTCAAGAAAATGATGGAAAACAAGAAGGAAATCCAGAGCCCATCAAGGAAGCTGAAGATAAGAGTGATGACATCAAGGCTAAAGAAGACCTAGAATATGAAGAGAATGAAAACTATTTTGAAGAAGATCTCCTCACTAAACGTATGGCTACCATGGAAGAGATTAGCAATTTGAAAAGGGAAAATGAGGAACTTAAGAAGAAAGAGCAAGTTGGTGAGCAGGTAAAGACAAGGAAGGAAGTTGACATTGTCAAACTTCAAGTACAGTAAAACGATGACGAGCTCACCAACATTAAGGAAGAATTTCATCAAAACAAGAGAAAGCATCATGAAGAAGTCACATCCATGACAAATCAATTGGATAAGGAAAAGAAACGAGAACATGCCTTGTCAAGCCACCTTGAGCAAAGGCACAAGAGCTTGAATAAATTTGCAGCAGAGATTGGTCAATACAAGGAAGAGGTCTCCTCCCTCAGATCTCAATTAGAAGAAGCAAGGAAACAAGTGCAAGGAGTTGAGAAGGTGATGGAAGCTTTGGTATTCATAGAAGGACAGGTTGATGAATCAGAAAGGGAGAGAAACACCATAATATGCCAACTAGAAGAAAAGGATGATGACATTACCAAGTTAAAATTAGAAATCACTTCACTTAAGGCCAAATCATGTAAAGAAACCAAGATGAAGGAATAAATGGAGATCATTCTATTAGAAAAAGATGAAGAGATTTTCCTACTAAAACAAATTTCATCTCTCTAAAAATTGAAACACGTGAAGTAACAAGGATGATGGAAGAAATGAAGAAACAACCAGTTATGAAAGATGAACACTGTGAAAAGTTGAAAGAAGAAGTTTTCTTTCTTAATAAGGAAGTTGACTTGCTAAATAAGAACTTGAAAAGTTCTTAAACCCTAGATGACATTCAAAGTCATCAAAGATCTCCCCTTGATAAATCAGGTCTTGGCTATGCAGGTGAATTCTCAAGCAAGTATGATGCAAACCCTAATGATTCAAACAAAAAGGATATGAGAAAGTCAGAAAGAAATGTTGATACTCCCTATTCTAGCAAAAGAAAGGAGAAGAGTCCTGACAACTATGGAAGAAATCCTACTCCAAGGATATATGTAGATGGTGTCAAAGATGCAAGAGGCAACGGATATCAACAAAGGATCCCAAGGAAAAAAGACTTCAGAATTACATCAAGAAAATCTTCATCTCCTAGGCACTAAAGTATACTTCTTGGTTATTGTTATTCTTGTACGAACTTTGGGTACATGGCAAAAGATTGTAGGGCACATCAGAAAGATAAATATAATGGTCCCCGTTAATCTCTGAGAAAAATTTTTGCAAGAAGAAGTCATGAATTCTTATTCATGAACAACATAGAGTGGCTCAAGTGTCATAACATTGGACATATGGCACGTGATTGTAATTTGACTTGGGCACCTACTCAAGCTAGAACTATGCTAGAAAATAAAGCTACACTAGTATGGAGAAAGAATAATATTCAATCTAAAAATATCTTGAACTCTCCAACCAAAAACGCATGTTGTTGAACTGATCCTTGATAATCTAAGTATTTGATGAGGAGACTTTGTCAGAAAGAATACCATGCATATAGTTAGGGGGAGCTTATGATGATTAAGAATTCTTGTAGTAGCTAGTCATGGATGGATCCTATGAGAACCTTGATGAGTCACACTTGGACAATCATCCGTTGATAGATCAACTCTTGGGAGTAGCTCCATTGAAGAACATGATCTATTATCTATCCAATGGATTTTTGTTAAGATGTCTTCCACTTGATCAACTAAGCAGGTAATATTTCCTGAGGCAGAGGATGTTGTGCAATTAGGAGAAGTTGGTTCACCATATGAAGAAATGCAAACATATCATGTACCACATTTCTAGAAACAAGAGCACCATGACAGGGAGAGTAACATACCTATGAAGAATCTAGTCATGAAGAAAAGGAGCAGCTTGATAGGGGTAGTAAATGGGCACCTCATTTGCTATTGTGTCAAAGGGGGAGAGAATGTTGAAAGGCAAAGAATATTGCCATCAATTACAAAGGGGAGATTGTTAATCTAGGTTGTCAATGATTTCAATCATTGATGTCAGTGGTCAGGATGGCAAATATTCTTGAAGATGCTAGAGGATGATTACAACTCTTGTTTAAGATGTCAAGACACAAATGAAGTGTCAATCATGTATCTTGATGATCATAATGGAAGACTACCATATCACTAATCTTGATGATAGCACTACATGATGACATGTCCTACCTCTGATAATTTGATGATGTCATGACAAATCTCTAATGATGTGAATCTTGATGTCCTTATGATGAAGACTGCATAATGACACTACATTTGATTGATGAAATATCTCTGCACTAGTGACAATATGTTGAAGAAGGAAAGGACATGATGATGGTGATCCTATGTTGTTTAAGGTTAGGACATGATTAATCAATGAAGAAATCAAATGAAGAAGTCCTGCCTCAAAGGCATTCTACTTTGCCTCCATTTCTGCACTCATAAATAATCACTCACATTAAAAAATACTTTTTGCTACCTTAGAGGAAAAATTCCTTAATGACACCTACACCATATTGAAGAGCATAGATTTTCCTTTCCAACGAGCTATTACTCAGCCCAAAATTCCAAGTGGTTTGAAATTTATTGATTTTACAATTTAAAGATGTAATTCTGGTCAATAAGCCAACCTGAGCTTCTCTCCCATGTCAGCTTCCCCTTAAGAGACATGTCTATTCGATTTGGTGAGGGAATTGGTGTATAAATATGACATTAAACACTTCATTCTTATCAATTTTTCGGTGATCATTTCAGAGAAAATATACAGAACAGCAACGAGGCCGAGAGGACTTAATAGTCTACTGTTTAGGCAAATTTAAGGAGGCCGAGGAGGAATATTGTTGTGATAAGCTAGCTATGTAAAGGAACAGTGGACATAAAATTACTTCAAACCTATTCTCATTTACCTTATAGCTCGAATTTTTTGTTTAGGACCATGGACAGCTTGGATCATGGTCTCCAAATTCCTAGAGAATCTTAGAAGGTTGAAAAGTGTCCTATTTCAGTTCTTACACCACAAATTTTCAATCTTTTGGACCTACGATTTTTGGCACCAAGTTACAAACTTTCATCTGTATAGAATACTTGGAGAGGATCTTGAAGGACCTCAAAGTGAAGTTTTGGAGCAACATAAAAGGCATTTATAAGAAAATTTGAATCATTTTGCAACAAACTTTGGAGAGCAGTTGGTGGACAGTCACATTGCTTTGAACATTCATCACTCACCTTGAATTTGTTGATTCAAATTTGTTGGATTGGTAAGATTATAACATATTATTTGGACTTATTTGGAGGATAGAGGCATAATAGCTAATGGGAATCATTTATATGTTGGGTTGTGTTATATTCTTTCCATGACTAGCTCCCCTAGTTAACCAAGGGGTTAGAAGGGGGGAAGAACCCCCCTTTCATTGCGTCGATTGTGCAGCAGGGGGGTGGAAGGCCCCCCTATCCAAGGGGTTTTAGGGGGTTTGGTACTCCCCTCTACGGGGTCCTTGGCAGCGCTGCGGAGAAATTTTTTTGGGACCCTATATTATGCGGGCAGACCTACCTATGGTTTTATGCATGGTTTTCGCACATGGTTTTGGGTGCGATGATTTTCAGTCTATGGTATCGGATGCTTTAGCATGTATATATATGTATTGTAACATTGAAAGGAACATAATGAAAAATAAATCTAGTAGCCCTGGTTTTGGGATCCAAGGGAAAATCTTTGTGTATATGTGTTTTATGTGTTATGCTCTCGCATTGTTTATTTTATGTGTTTTAGAATTCATATGTAGGTAAATTTTTTATGGGGTTAAAAACTACATTATAAACCTTTGAAATAAAGATGTCAGTCTATAAGCTAATATAGACCAAGCATCTTTGTCTATTGAGGGCAGCCTTGAAAAGCATTATTGGAGTGAATGTTGGAAAACATCTTGAAGTACTATTGAAGGTTGTCTTGTGAAGACATCTTTGGAGCCTATCTCTTGGCTCCTCTTGAGCAGCATACTTGAAGTCTCCTTGTAGCACCATTAAATCCATTTTGGAGCAATACTGTAGACACCTCTGAGCATCTTGAAGATCATTGAAGTAGAAGTAACTTGAAGAAAGTTGTTGAAGTTATCTTGGAGCTATTTGCAAGACCTGGTGCAAAACTTGAGAAATTTATTGAAGACACCTTTGAGGCATTATTGAAGGCATTTGAATGCACTTGTAGAAGTTGATCTTGAGACACCCTTGGAGACCATGATGCATTGAATCCATCACGAGGTTAATTTGGAGATCTTTGCTTGGGTAATATGAAGAACAATGGTGACACCTTCTGAGAAGACAAGGTTGTTATTAATGAAGTGATTTGGAGGAAGCATTGTTGAAGATAGACAGGTCTTGTTGAAGAAGACTTGGGGAGCTATGAAGTACAACCAAACATAGCTTGATAACGTGAAGCTATAGGGTTGGAGCCCTTGGGGTTGGTGCCTCAGAATTGACAAGGTTGGTGCCTTGGAAAGTCCAAGTTTGTGCTTGGCAAATATAAGATTGGTGTCTTTGGAGTTGGTGCCCCTAAACTCAAGGTTGGTGCCTTGGATAAGATAGGGTTGGAGCCCTAGAGGATCAAAGTCCTCAAGGGACCAGGTCAAATCTTGTACTAGATATTGGGTTGGAGTCCTTGAGGTTGGTGCTTTAGAATTGACAAGCTTGGAGCCTTGGAAATCCAAGTTGTTTCTTGGCAATAGGTTGGAGCCTGGGAGTTTGAAGATCAGTGTCTTCATCTAGGGTTGGATCCCTATATACATTGTACTTGATTCATTGTAAAGATTATATTAATAAATGCATTTATTCATATTGTTCATTTTGTTCATAAGTGATCTAACTAGTAAAAGTAGCAATTGAAAGGAAATACTGATTCAAACCCCCTCTCAGTATTTCCAACATTTTTAAAATCTTATATATTAACTCCATATTAGAAATAAAATAAACTACACATCTTCCTAGTTATAGAAATTGAAAATATAAGAAATTTTTTAATTTAAATTACTTTATTTTTCT
>APFE030982722.1:95262-218481 GCA_000404065.3 Pinus taeda
CAAATTAATAATTTTTTCTTTAACAAAAAGTATTATTTAATGGAAACGAGATAAGATCGAGAGATAGGAATTGGAATAATTAAAAATATAAAAAGATTGATTAGATACTATCACAAAATGGATGGAATGTGTAACCCCAAGGGTAAATTTTTAACATATTGTTTGTTTTATTTTATTATTAGTAAATTGAGAAAAAAACAAGGTATTTAGTAAAAAAGTTATTTGGTGGTGGGTGTGGAGGGGCCTTATGATTATTTATTTAGACATGTTTGTTATATATGTGTGGGTGTGTAGTTTATTCAACTGATTCATAGAAACCACGAAGACAGGCCATGTGCAGAGGGCTCACACTTGAAGGTAGTTGGAACAGTTAAGGTAAGGTAGTTACCTACCTAAACATTCCTCGAAAAATATTTAATTTACCCACGAGGAAGGAGGCTGATATGGGAGAGGGAACTTGAGGCTATCAAAGGAAAAGAAGACTACATACTAGGATAAGGATGGACTCGAAGAGGAATTTCTAAGTTAGTTAACTAGTGAAATCCTCAATTCCCCGTGGATCTTAGACTAATTCTGGTTGGAACGAGATAGTCATAGATAATGAATAAGAAACTTATTTCAATTTCTTGATGTCAAGCAGGATGGGGGGACGAACTTGTGACTAGTCTCATAGGTTGGGACATGCATTTCCTCCCTTGTGATTTTGTGGCCCACCAATCAACATTAAAGAAATGACAAATAAGTATTGTTAGACCTTTTTTCTATGTATATGCGTATGAAATTATAATTGTGTGAATTACTTTGAATATAATTATTTCTATTATGTCCAACCTGAATATTGAATGTGGATGAAAATGACCAATCTTCGCACAAATTATATTATTTTATTTTTTTTATTTCTTTCTGCAATAGGAACCAAGGTTAGATCCTAGGTAAAGTCCACTAGATGGAAAATTGTGGATCAGTCCTCGATTCCTAGGGTGCATAGTTTTGTTTTCTTTCAAAAAGAAAATAAATCAGTTCCATGTCAACCAGGTGGATAATGACTCAAGAGTATATAGTCTTGGACTAAGAGAATCAACTATAATAAAACCTTAAAAGAAGTAGTTCCTATAACAGTATTATGGATGATACTATTGTTGTAGTAAGATTTTAAGTTTAGTGCCTTTAAGGAAGAATTATCGGGCTAAGCATTTCCCAACAAGGGGTCATATGTAACTATATAAAAAGAATTTTTTCTCTGGACAATGGAGGGAAACACAGACCGTAGAAGTTTAGGTAAGTGAAATTGATTAAAATACCATGGAATAGCTATAGAAAAAGGGAAGAAGGAATAAAAATGATTAAAGGTTTGTAACTACATAAATAAGTAAATGACCAAAAATTAAGGAAGGGAGCTTAATAAGATAATATAGTAGAAGCAATACGCAACTTCTGGTCAGTATCATTGTGAATTTAGGGTTTTTATTAGTATAAATTGGGTGATTTATATGCATTCATGTCTTTCTGTGGAATAATCAGTTATTCCCTGAAGCCAGGTTAGGTATTCAGTCGCTCTAGAGAGTACCAAAACGCCTAGTTGGACGAATCAATAAAGGAAACTCATATATTTATATATATAACACGTTAAAAGGAAAATTGTAAATAAAAAAATTATGACTAAGAACTGAATCCAAGGGAAAACACAATAATAACTATGCAAGAGAAATAATTGACTTAGTCATAACTAATTTCATGATTCTTATAGAACATGTAAATTAAGTTACAGGAATAAGTAAGGGAACCAAACCAGAATCAATAATAAATGTCGGAAACAATCTGAAAAATGATATATAAAGTTCAAGCAACATAAGAGATAACCAACACTTTTAATATTATTCAAGTAGTCTCCTAGCAACATTCAAACAGCAAGTAAAATTGTCTTTTCCTCTTTCAAAATAATTACATAGCCAAAGGAAGAACATGAATTTCTAGCTGTAAACCTCAAGTCTGGAGTTTTATTAAAAATAATACTTAGTGTTCTTTAAATACCCTCTGACCAATACATATAAACCTTGGAAGGTAAAATAGTGATAACCAGTTCCTCTAATCTAAAACCCCAGAGCGACATTTAGGAAAATTAATAGACAAAAAAATAGAATTTTTTAATGTCTTCAAAGGAACAATGGTAAGCACTTCGGAAATAGTAGATGAAGGGTTCGACGATGAAGTTTCTTTCCCCAAGACCCATAACCAGTGACACCCTAGATAAATAAGCTCACCTGCAAACATAAAATAAAAAAGGAATAAGTGAAATGTAAGACTTGTAATCTCTGCGTAGAGGAACCAAGTAAAAGTTAAAGAATAATGTAACTAATAAAATTACCCGAGTTAGCGAAAAATCGTAAATTTGGAAGCTCTCCTGTAACAAATCAATTTGTCATGAAACGAAACCCTTCACCTTAATAACTCAGTGAAATTTGGGTGAAAGTATGGAAATTTTGGAAACCTACCTAGGGTTGCATGTAGCCTCCATAACGCCTCCATAGTTGTTGACAAAACAAATATGGAAAGGCGTGAAAGGACCACCATGAGAGTGACTTTTGTTGACCATCAACTATCTGTAACCAAGAAAGCACACTAGGCAACCAAATTACTGAAGCTAAAAGCCTGCTAAATTTTTTTCCGCTAAAATATACATATAGTTTTGCACCACCATGAAAGCACAATGATCCTTACTCAAATAAGTTATGTTATGCATAGATGATGGAATTTTCAGTGCTCCTCTCCAAATGGTCAATGAGCAAATGAATTCTCTTGTAGAATTGGGAGAGTAGGTGGTTACCTTTAATTGCCCCTTTCCATAGTGATCGTGAATGAAAACACTAATAGAGGTGAGTCGTAGATTGAGTGTGGCACCTTTTTTTATGGTTTGCCACATGGCAAGGTGGAGGTAATTATCAGGATAATTAAAATGAGAGCACAATTATGTGTTGATAATCACATTAAAATGAATTTAGATGTTATTATGCAGCAAATTAATTCATAAGAGGATAAATTCCATAGTTAAGACGTGTCTTCCTTGTAATCCTAATGTTAAACTTTGAAAACTATGACTTGAATTTGTTATAATAAATATTTCAACAAAAAATGATTTGGCCTAGAAGATAACCTTAGTCTCTATTTGCATACTGTAAGTTTTAGTTTAAAAAAACTTGTTATTGATGTCTATTACAGGTGGTATCATAGATCATAGCCTAGGTGACTACGTGTGGCCTAAATTAGGTTCTATGATGTTAAAAAATTATGTTTCTATTTCATATAGAGAGAGGAAAATGAGAAGAAGAAATGTTGGGATGCCTATTGTCTCTACTAGAGTTCTGACTAGTCCTAGCTCAATACCAGTACAATGGTAAAACCCATAAATTTGGGTTCAATTAGGTGTATAACCAGGAGTTTCTACTACTGTGTTAATGGATTTTGTGCAAAAGTTACATACTGAAGTGGTGAAGTTAAGAGTGGATAATGAATAGCTTATGAGGGACTAGGAGAGAATCCTAAAATGCTTAACAGACTGACATAATCAAAGAAATTCAACACCAAGTGTTGATTATGATAATTGGGAAGAATCACATTGACGAAGGTATAATAATACCCTTGAAATAAACACCACCCATGAGTCAGAAGGTGGAAGAGGCTTAGAGTCTGAAATGAAGAGTATGGCAACACTGCCCGAAACAAGGTACATAAGGGAGCTAAAAGATAGAAGTTGGAATAATAAGGGGAGTTTAAAAATATGAAACATCAATGTTTAATGGAGAATCGGAAGAGTTTTTTGAAGCCTAACTAGATAATATAATAAATACTTTAAACTTTATGAATACAATGATAATTTAAAAGCTCACCTAGAAATTTGTTAACTGTAAGGAAAGGAAACATTATTGTGGGAAGAGGTGAAAGTATTTCGACGTGTAGGTGAAAAAGAATTTACTTGGGAAGAGTTTCATCAATACTTCATAAATAAATATTTAAATGAGTGTCTTTATTCAAAGAGTTTCATGACCTTTGACTGGGATAGTTGAAAATGAATGAATATATAGCCAAATTTACCTCTTTGTTGAGATATGTTCCTTACATTCATGAGGAAAAAGGAAAGGTACAAAGGTTTATAAGAAATATTCCTACATTTATGAAGGAACGTTTGGAGTTCGACAATCCTAAGATGATGGATGAAGTGATACACAAGGCACAAATCTGTTACTAATAAATGAAGAAAAAAGGGGCGATGTAAAAAAGTAGTCATATAGGAAAGGGGAAAAACATCCTAGGAAAAATAAAGGCACAAAATTGGTAAACTCCAAAGGTTCATATAAAAACCCATAGAACGTAGGTTCGGGTAGGGGGGAGTAGAAATCAAAATCACATAATGAATAAAAAATAACTGAGAAGTCTAACAAATTTGAGTATGATCCATCTGCAAGACCTCCACTACATTTTTTGGGATGTGGGGAGCCACATTATATTAAAAATCTCCCCTACCAAAGAAGAGGAGAGTAGGAAATGCATATACAAGAGGCATCTACAATAGGGAAAGTTTCAAGATGCATGTCGAAGATTAATGTGACAATAGAAGATCATCAAGCAGAGTATCAAGCATCAATGATAGAATTTCAAGGTAAAATTTTTAACCAAGTTGTGTTTTTTCTAATTGTCCCTAAATCCAGTCTAAGTTATATAATCCATAATATGGTTGAAATATCTAAGTTACAAGAATAAAAATTTAGGAACCCCTAGCTGGTGCAATTAGCCATAACATCCAAGAGCAGGGTTATTGCTAATTTAAACAATTGCTCTGTTATGTTGGCAGATAGACCAATAACAACAAACTTAAATATCTTTCCCTTAGGATCATATGATGTTTTAATTTGCATGGATTTTCTTGAGAAGCATTGGCCTCTCATTAATTGCAAATGAAAAGCTATTAGTTTTCTTAATGAAGAAGGGATTAGAAAAGAAATTCAAGGAATTAGAAGATCTCTAAAACTAAGACCAGTTACAACTTCCTAGCTAGCAAAGTGCATCAAGAAAGGGTTTCATATTTATGCAATGCAAGTGTGAAACACCAATTCTAAGGAAAAGAATACTACCTTAGAAAATTCACCTATATTACAAGAATTTGTGGATGTATTATGAGAAAATATTATGGGTCTAACACCTAAACGAGATAGAGACTTTACTATTGAATTAATTTTGGGAGTTTCTCTATTGTATTGAGAACCTTATTGCATGAGTGTTCCTGAGATTAATGAACTAAAGATGTAGCTGCGGGAGATATTGGATAAAAATTACATTCGCCCAAGTGTGTCACCTTGGTGATCCCTTATATTATTTTTCAGAAAAAAGGTGGTACGTTGCGGCTTTTCATTGACTATAGGAAAATAAACAAGCTAATAGTTAAGAATAAATAGCTTCTACCTCAAATTGAGGATCTATTTGATCAGGTAAAAGGAGCTACGATGTTCTAAAAAATTGACTTACAATTCAAATATCATAAAATTTGAATCAAGGATGAAGATATATGTAAGACGACCTTTATAACCATTATGGGCATTATAAGTTTGTCGTATTACCTTTTTGGCTTACCAATTCCCCTGCAACATTCATGTGCCTTATGAATAACATCTTCCTTAAATACCTTGACAAATTTGTATTAATATTTATTAATGACATCCTCATTTACCCTAACAATATGTAAGAGCACAAAAATCATCTGTAGTTAGTACTGCAAACTTTGCATGAGCATCAGCGGTACGCAAAGTAGAACAAATGTGAATTTTACAAGCATTGAATTGAATATTTGGAACATGTCATTTCCTAGGAAGGAGTAGTTTTGGATCCAAAAAATATTAAAACCTTCACTAAATGACATGTACCCTAGAATGTAGCAGATATTCAATCCTTTTTGTGGTTGAATGGGTACTACCCTAATTTTATTGAAGGATTTTCTAGAGTATCCTACCCTCCTACCTCTTTACAAAATAAAGGGAAGTTTTTTCGGTGGATGGATGAATGGAAAACCAACTTTTAACAACTGAAAAATTTGCTTACTGCAACTCCCATTTTAAGAATTGTAGACCTAGAGAAAGAATTTATGGTCTTCACTGATGCGTGTAAGGAAGGGATCAGAGGCATTTTAATGCAAGAAGGTTGAGTAGTAGCCTATGAATCTTGGAAGTTGAAGGAACATGAACACAAATGTTTTGCCTATGATTTGGAATTGACAATGGTGATTTATGCCTTAAAAATGTGGTGGCACTATTTTCTTGGAAAGCAATTCATATTGATGATAGACAACCCTAGTTTAACCAATTATTTTAAACTTCCCACTCTAAATGCATGAAAAGCAAGATGGGTTTCCTTTTTGAGTGAATTTGATTTTTATATTAAACACCTAAAGGGCAAGGAGAATCGATTGGATGATGCCTTAACAAGATATTTGCACTTTCTATATGAAATTTCATTAAGTGAAATTAAAACTAGATTCACAAAACATATTAAAGATGCTGCCCTAAGGGATCCAAAAAATAAACTTCTATGGAAACAAGAAAAAATATAGAATAACAAGGAGAAATAGCTAGGATATGACGTGAATGAAAGTGATATTATGGTGTATAGGGGAGGAATTAGGTTCCTAACCAACAAATTTTGAGATAGATAATTCTGAATGAAAGCCACAAAAGCCCTTACGCTACTCATCTTGGCTATCAAAAGTTAATCAGTGCCCTAAGGAAAAAATATTTATGGACTGGTATGAAAATAAAGGTAGCTGAGTACCTAACAAAGTTCCTAGAATTCAAATAGGTGAAGGTTGAGCATCAACATCCCGTAGGATTGCTACACCCCTTCCCTATTCCTGAGTGGAAGTAGAAAGTTATCACACGTGACTTTATTATTGGGCTACCTAAATCTACAAGGAAGAATGATTCTATAATTGTTGTAGTTGACAAATTGAGTAAAGTCACACATTTTATACTAGTGCAATCCACTTGTAGGATAGTGAAAATTTATGATATTTTCATGAGAGAATTTTTTCAATTGAATGGCCTACCTAAGATAGTAGTATCTAAAAGGGATGTGAAATTCACATTTTCATTTTGGAAGTCCTTGTTCAATAGACTAGGTACACAAGTATAGTTCAATATTTCCTACCATCCTCAGACAGATGGACAGACTGAACGAGTAAACCAAGTTCTCAAAGACATGCTAAGAATGTACATAATGAAATGATATACTAATGGGATACTACCTGGACTTCGTGGAGTTCTCTTACAACAACAACTATCATGCTTCCTTGAAAATGAGTCCATTTGAAGCATGTTATTGATGCAGATGTAGGACACCTATTAACTAGTGTGGCCCTAAAGATAAACTCATGTTAGGGCCAGATATGTTGAAGGAGATGGAAAGTACAATAAGGAAGGTGAGAATGAATCTAAAATTTGCACAACATAGGCATAAAATCTATGCAGATAAAAGGTGAATTTATCATGAATTTCAAATAGGGGATCATGTTTATGTACGAGTCAAACCTAAAAAGAGCACCTTGTAATTGGGAGGTTGTGCAAAGATAGACCCTCGTTTTTGCAACCCTTTTTATATCCTTTTCCACATTAGGACTATAGATTATCAGATAGTCATACATAGTCACATATGGGTGCACAATGTGTTTCATGTATCAATATTGAAAAATTATATCTATGATCCTAGACATATAATTAGTTGGAAAGATATACTAGTAAGTGGTTGATAAAGTAGAAAAATTCATACGAGTAGTTGCTAATAATTATTAATTGAGGAAGAACTAGTAATTATTTTTTATTTATTTATCATCAAGAATTCCAAATAGATGGGGAAGTGAGTTATGACCCATTTTAAAGTGTAGTGGAGGCACTTTAGCCCAGAAGAGGCTAGCTGGGAAGACGATAATTTTATTGAATAATTTTATCCTAGATTGTTCTGAAGATTTGGAAAACACTAGGATGGTGTTTCACTCAAGGGAGAGGGGATATTGCAGGGTCCTTAAGATTATTTATTTAGGCACATTTATTTAATATGTGTGTGTGTGTGTGTGTGTGTGTGTGTGTGTGTGTGCATTAAGATTTATTCTATGCATCCTATCATGAAAACCACAAGGACAGGCTATGCGTAGAGGGGTCACACCTAAAGGTAGTTGCAATAGTTAGGGCAAGGTGGTTACCTACCCAAAACTTCCCCTAGAAAGAGGGGATTTACCCACAAGGGATGAGGCCCTGAGGGTAGAAGGAACCTGAGGCTATCGAAGGAAAATAAGACTACATGCTAAGAGAAGGATGGACTAGGAGGGGAATTTCTGAGCTAGTTAGACAGTGAAATTCTCAACTCACCATGGATCTTGGAATAACTCTAATTGGGACTAGATAATCATAGATACTGAGTAGGAAACATGTTCCATCTACTTGCTGTGAAGCAGGCTCAGGGGGATATGCATTTGTGACTCGTCTCACATTTTGGGAGGAACATTACCTCCCTTTTGGTTTTTTGGCTCAACAATCAACATTAAGCAAAGGAAAAATAAGTATTGCTTGACCTTTTCTCTGTATATATGTGTATGACAGAATAACGGTGTGAATTACTCTGAATAAAATGATTTATATTATGGATATCCTGGGTATTGAATGTAGATGTAAATGATTGTTCTACGTATAGATCATAATAGTTTATTTTTTATTTATTTCTACAATAAGAAGCAAGGTTGGATCCTGGACCAAGATCACTAGATGGAAAACCTTGGATCAATCCTCAGTTCCCAAGGTGTAGGGTTTTGTTTTCTTTTAAAAATAATATAAATTAGTTCCATGTCAACCAAATTGATAATGACTCAAGAGTATATAGTCCTGGACTAAGAGAACAAACTGTAAGAAAACCTTAAAAGAACTAGTTCCTATAATAATATTGTGAATGAGATTGTTGCTGTAGTAAGAGTTTAAGTTTAGTACATTTAAAGAAGAACTATCAAGCTAAGAATTTCCAAACAGGGGTCATATGTAACTTTTTAATAGGAATATTTCTCTGGACAACAAAGAGAAGCACAAAGCATAGAAGTTTAGGTAAGTGTAATTGACTAAAAATACCATGAAATACCTATAAAACAAGGGAAGAAGGAATAATAATAATTGAAGGTTTATAACTACATAAATAAGTAACCTGCCAAAAATTAAGGAAGGGATCTTCATAACTAGTACTGTAGGAGCAACATGAAACTTTTGATTGGTATCATTGTGAAGTTACAGCTGCTATTAATACGAGCTAGGTGATTTATGTGCATTCTTATCTTTCTGTGGAAGAATCGGGTTAGTATTTGAAGCCAAGCCAAGTACCTAGCCACTTGGAACATCCCCAAAACCCATGGTTGGATGAATCAATAAAAGGGTACTCATATATTTCTATATATCTAACACGCTAAAAGGAAAACTATAAACATAAAATTAATGACTAAGTAAAGAATCCAAGGGAAATCAAAATAGTAACTCTGCAAGAGCAATAATTGACTCAGTCTTAATTGATTTCATGATTCTTAGAGAACATGCAAATTAAGTTACAGTAATAAGTAAAGGAACCAAACTAGAATCAATAAGCAATGTCGAAAAAAATCCAAAAAATGATATATAAAACCTAAACAACATAAGAGATAATAAACACTTTTAATATTATTTATGTACTCTGGTAGTTGTGTTCAACCAAGAAGTAAAATTTTATTTTGCTTTTCAAAAATAATTACATAGCCAGAGACATAACATTAATTTCTAGTTGTAAACCCTAGGTTTGGAGTTTTCTTAAGAACAATACTTAGGTTTCTTTAAATATCCTTCGACCAATACATATAAAGCTTGGAAGGTAAAACTTTGATAACTAGATCTCTAATCTAAAAACCTTGAGCGACATTTGAGGAAAAAATAATAAACAACAAAAGAAGACTTTAAAATCATCGATTCCTACCATGGAAGGGACATGATGGAAAACACTACCCTCTTTGAGAAACTTCAGTTATTGATGAAAAAACACCTATCAAATCTGACCTTTTTTAAGCATTTCATAAACAACAACCTCACTCCAAAATTCGCCCTCTATAAACATCCACTCAGAGATGGCCGCAGCCTACCAATTTTTTAAAAATTAGGCAAAATCCTAAATGAAATAAAATGCACCAAATTTAGACTAATTAAGTTCTCCCAAGAACTATTAGCCTTACATCTCATACTAGGCTCATCACTGCGATCTGATTTGTGGTAATCCTTAGATGCCCTCACTCACACCAAAGTTGATCAATGGAAATATAGGGACTCTAAGAAGAAACTTAGAAAAGTATTAAAATTTCAATTAACTGATGACATGTCACAGATAACGGATATCAAACATTTCTCTTTCCTCGGCTTGAACTCTCAAATAAACAACACCAACCAGCAAATTGACGCTCCAAGTGAATAAGTCAACATCTCTCCAACTGAGTTCTAACATAGCCAAAATTTAAACTTGGATCCCTATGATTATACAAACTTCTTATTCCCTTCTGATGATTCTCACAACACCAGCATTTAGAATAATAAGTCGATCTCCACTCAAGACAATCAACTCTCCAGTAGCAAGCAGACTGGCTCTCCATACAGTGATGTAGACCCTTCAGTTTTTTTGGCATAACTCTAGCATGTAGCTGAACAATAAGAAACCCATTATAGACATTGACATTTCCACTAGATCCACTCTTAATTCAAATTGACCCTCCAACAATAAGAGTAGCTCTCCATATGGCAACATCTATCTAGCTGAATATGACTCTCCAGCTGCATATCTCCAGTTGAATACGCCAACATCTCTCTAGCTGAATACAACTCTCCAACTGAATACACCAACATCTTTGCTAAATATGCCAACATCTCTCTTACTGAATTACAACATAGAAGAAATCTAAAATTTAATCCCTCCATTGATACAAACATCTTGTTCCCTTCGGATGACAACACCAGTGCGCAAAAGAACAAGTCGAGCTCCACTCTGGACAATCAACTCTCTAGCAGCAAGAAAACTCGATCTCCAAACAGAAATATATATTCCTTAATCCCTTTAGATGATTCGCATAATAGTAGCAAGAAGTTGAATAAATCGAGACCCCTTTTGGGCATCGACATTTCAACTAGAGCCACTCTTAATTCTAGTCGACTCTCCAACAACAATACTATCTCTCCATATGCCAACATCTCTCTAGATCCAATCGGGCACAACATTAATCAAAACTTCAATCCCTACTCCGATACAAATTTATTAGTCCCTTAAGAGGATGTGCGTAACACCAACACACAGGTAATTAAATCGAGCTCCATTTTTTACATTGACAATTTGAATAAAGCTCTTGAAGGCGCTTGTCACAACATCACCTCTTAGAATCAACCCAATCCCTCCCCTAATGAAAACACTTATGAATAGAATCACAACAGTTCTAACATCCTGAGTAAAATGACAACAATACATGACTTTGCTCCCAATACCCAACCCCAGGAAAAAGGAAGTTCAAAAATTCATGAAAATCATTTGCTAATCAACTCTCAAAGCCAAGGATTCAATAAACCCATAGTTATCAACCTTTCAAGCATAGTCTTAGACCACGCTTTCCAATCTATTCTTCATAAGGGTATTAATTTCACCATCATTCCAAATAAAATCCTTGTTGATGATATAATTAGTAACGTAGAAGTAGCCCTTAAAGATTTTAATCTAGTTGAAGCCGAAGAAATAAGATAGGATATTGCCAAAATTCTTAGAAATTTCAAACCACCATCATGAAACATAACTAAGGAAGAAACATAGCTCTAAATAACCTAAAAAAGAACAAAGACATAATTATCCTAAAAGAAGGTAAAGGAAATGCAATTGTAATTATGAACAGAATGGAATACGACAGAAAATGGAAGACCACATAAGCAATAGTAGATGCTATAAAATCTTAGATAAAGACCCTATTGCTAAAATTAATAGGGATGTCAACAAGAAAATAAAAGATTCATCTCTAGACACTATTACAAAAAAGCGAATCGCTCCTACTAGCTCCATCACTCCTAGAATATACGGTGCTCCCAAGGTTCATGAAAGAGGCATCCCATTAAGACCCATAGTGAATACCATAGGTTCACCCACCTACCTCCTTGCTCAATACCTTGCCAGAAAGTTACGTCCCTTAGCAGGAAACACATAATTCTATATAAAAGACTCTGCATCATTCGTTCAATGGACCAAAATCCTTGAAATGAAAGACGGAGATCTCATGGTAAGTTTTGACATTGTCTCCTTATACACTATGATACCTATAGATGAAGCTATCAATATTATGCAATCAATCACGGATAGCGAAACGATAGATATCCCTAAAACTTTCTTAAAACAATCATATTTTAGCTTTAAAGAAAAAAAATATGAACAAACTCATGGGATAGGAATGGCTCACCTCTATCTCCTATAATTTCAAACATATACATTGAACATTTTGAACAGAGAGCCCTCAAATCCTTCCCTTATACCCCAAAAGACTGAAAAACATTTGACGATGATGTTTTCACAATATGGAGTCGGGGAAAACAAAAGCTTGAATAATTTTTATATCACATTAATACTCTCTCAAGTCACATTAAATTCACCATTGAAGTAGAAAAGGATAAACATTTAACCTTTCTTGACATCCTCTTATCCAAAAAATATGGGAAGATTAGCTCCAAAGTTTATAGAAAGAAAACCCACATTGAAAGATATCTCCATGCAAGCTCCCATCACCATCCCAAGCAAAAATTTGGAATTATTAAAACCCTATCTCGAAGATCCTCTAGAATCTCTTACCCAGATCACCTAAAACTTGAACTAAACCACCTCTGACAAGTCTTTGAACATAATGGTTATAATAAAAACATCATTAAAAAAACCATCCATCAAACCTTCAACAAAAATAATGTAAATAAAACCTTTGACATTCCTAAAATCTCTTTACCATACATAAAAGGGTCTAATGGTAAAATTTCAAGAATCCTAAACAAACACAACATCAATATTTCATTCACTCCCCCTAACACTATTAAGAAAATTGTAGACTTTGCAAAGGAACCTATAAACCCTAGACTACAAAAGGTGTGTACATAGTCCCTTGCTCATGTGGAAAAAAATTCATAGGTGAAACTAGCAGATCATTTAACATTAGGCTTAAAGAACATGTTTCTGAGATATCTAGGAATAGAACATCAAAATCCACTCTTGCAAAACATGCTTCCTCCTCCTCACACTACATCTGTGTGGAAGAAGCTAAACTTGTCGTCAAGGAAGAGCATTACCTAAAGTGGAAAATTAAAGAGGCCATAGAAATCGAAAAAAGGAAGAACAATATGAACCATGATGAAGGCCTTATCATCAATAATACTTGGAAACTTTTAATAAATTACACCACTCATAACAACTAACCAGAAATCATTTAACATTATCTTAACAATTTATAACCTTAACAATTTAAAATCATAACCTATAACAATAATAATAATATTCTTTAAGTTAATTATATTGATTTTACACTATTAATAAATCATATCTATAAGTTAGAATAAACAAATAAAAATAAAAAATAATTGTGTTATGTGGTATTACTATTCTAAGTAAACAACCATTATCACATAAATTACATAGAAGTGTGATGATAATAAATAAGTAAAAAAATAAATTTAATAACTAATTTAATAAATACTATGTATAAATCATTAATAAATAACTAACTTAATAAATACTATGTTTAAATCATTAATAATAGTCATATTCACCTCATTAAATTAATTTATCTCTTAAATAACCCTAGAAAATTTATATTAACAATCATAATTAAAATTGTGCTAAGTGACACCAAGAAAAGTCCCCACATAAATCATTATATATCCTTAAATATTCCAGTGCCCTAATCCACACCAATCTTCTCAAGAATCTAGGCGTTCCCCTAAAGATGGACTCACATAGTACTCTGAAATGTTGGGTTTAACAAAACTCTGAACAAGTTATTGCACTCTTTTTCAAATTTAATTCACCCGTAGGGATTCTCTCTTTAAAACTATTTTAGAGTGTCTGTGTCCAAAAAAGTAGTTTATATATGATATTTTATGGGTCGCATACCCCATCACTTCCTTACAAAAGAAGGTAATTTTTTTTAAAGTGGACCAACGAATGTCAACAAAGTTTTGAACAATTAAAACATCTATTAAATACTACCCGTATATTAAAAATTTTTGACCCAAACAAGGAATTCGTAGTCTGCACATATGTGTGTTTGGAAAGAGTGGCAGTTGTATTAAGGCAAGATGGGAAGATGATAGCATATGAGTCACGAAAGCTGAAAGAACATGAGCAGAGATATTCTTCCTGCAATTTAGAATTAACTGTCATAGTGCATGTACTAAAAGTATGGAGGCACTATCAAAGTATTTATGTTGATGACAGATCATAATAGTCTGACAAGTCATTTCATGAAGCTCAATTTAAATGCCCATCAAGCAAGTAGAATTCCTTCCTTAGTGAATTTGAATTTGACATCAAGCATTAAAAAGGAAAACAAAATCGTGTTTTTGATGCATTAAACAAAATGATCCATTGTATTTATGGCCTGCATTATAATAAAATATAATTTAAGCTTCTGGAGCAAATTAAAGAAGGATCATGAATATAATTTTTTATGGCAACAAGCTCAACAAGCTAACAAACAGGAAAAATAGTGAGAATACAATATGAATAAAGGTCAGTTATTAATTGGAAACATATATATGTTCCCAAACAAATTTCAGTTAGACAATTGATTTCGGGCAAACTTCAAAAGAGACCTTACAATACCCATCTCAAATACTAGAAAATGTTTTCAGACATTCAAAAGAATTATTTTTAGTTGGGGACAGGGATATCACAAAATATTTGACAAAATCTGTAGAATGTCAACAAGTTAAAGTTGAACATCAACACCCTATTGGTCATCTTCAAACAATACCTATACCTAAGTGGAAGTGGGTGGTCATTACATTTGGTTTTATCATCAGGTTACCAAGATCTAAAAAGCACAATGATTCAATCAAGGTAATCGTGGATAAACTCAGTAAATTAGCTCATTTCATTTCAGTACAATCTATTTTCAAGACAGTTCAAACTAATGATGTTTTAATGAAAGAAGTGTTTTGGTTGTATGGTATTCCTAAGGTAGTTATATTAGACAAAGATGTAAAATTCACCTTTGCATTTTGGAGAGCCCTATTAGAGGGTTGGGAACTCAAATTGAGTTCAAGCACTGCATAAGATCCACTATCTAATGTGCAAACAGAACGTGTGAATTAATTATTGGAGGATATGCTTTGAATTTATGTTATGTAGTAGCCCAGTAAGTGGGAAGAATACATGCATTTGGTAGAATTTTCATATGACAATGGGTATCATGAGTCTTTAAAGATGAGTCCCTTCGAGGTGTTATATGGAAAAATATGTAGAACACCTAGAAATTGGAACAATATTAAAAATAGATTAATTCCAGGGCCAGAAATATTAGACAAAATGGAACAAACAGTAAAGAATGTCCGACAAAATTTAATGGTCACCATAGATAGGAAGAAATCTTATGTTGATAAGAAAATAACGTATTGAGAATTTGAAGTTGGAGATCATGTATATGTGCGAATCAAACCCAAGAAAATAACTTTCAGATGGAATAGCTATGCAAAGCTTGCCCCTTACTTCTTTGGTCATTTCCAGTTACTAGAAAGAATTGGACCAATGGCTTACGGCTAGACTTACTGAGTCATATGAAAGTTCATTATGTATTTCATGTCTCATTTTTGAAATGATATGTGTATGACCCTAGACATGGGATTCACTGGAAGGATGTTCAGGTAATGATTTAAATATTTATTTTGACCATGAAATAATCATTTTTCATGAATTAATTTCAGTATGGTTGTCATAATAGGTTGAGCTAGATGGAGACATCTTGGTAGAAACTTAATGAATCCTCGAATAGAAACAAAATACACTACGGAGGTGAGCCATCACCTACGATAATTTGCAATGAAAGTACTTCAACCTAAAAGAAGCCATCTCAGAAGATGAGGAATTCATGCGAAAAAAAATATTTGGAATTTCTCAAAGGATTGGATTAAACATCGAGGGTGGTGTTTCACATGAGAGGAGGAATATGTAGAACCTCGATGCTCTAAATAATTGCTTTAGCAACTAATTACTTTTTAATTTTCATAACTTAGTAATTTATGGTTTGTTGCTAAAGGTGTTGTAACGAAAATTTTTCATTAAGATAAATGTATGAAACTCAAGAATGAAGGAAATGATATTATGACTTAGAAGGTCATGGTTGTGAACCAAGAATAGTAAATGAAAATAAACAAAATTTTAATAAAATGTATCTTTATTTTTCTAGACAATTGGAGTTAGTTATTGATTTTTATTCTCCTTTCCTAGAGATGGACTAAAACCCTATCTCAGTGGAAATTTGGGGATGGAAAAAAGAGAAAGTTGGAGGATATGGAGAAATAAGGAAAAATATAACTTGTCACAGTTGGGTGAAAAAGTAAGATTTTGCTTGAAAGAGGTGTTCCTGAGCTGGACCTCGAAGTTAGTGGAACCATCAGATTGATTTGTGAGAGTATAGTACTAGACTAGACTGGTTTGGTCTTGAGGCCCGGATTCAGGTTACCTCAAGTTGGAGATTTAATTCTGTAAAAATGTCATGGGAGGAAAGGCTTGAGGGAGAGGCTAGACGTAACTTCCAGTCTCGAGGTTGGGTGGTGAAACTTTAATGTTGATAGTTAACACTTTTCATAAGATAATTATCCCAGCCAATCTTCAGTATTTATTTCTTAAATAAAAAGGAATATGTGTTTTTATGTAATGTTGCAAAATATCGTAATAAAAGAAACATAAGGTTAGTGTCATGCATTTAGTTTTTATTTAAAAAATATATATATATATTTGTAGAGTAATTATAAGATCATATCTATGTTTTAGCGATACAGTGCGAGCAAATGTTCAAATATAGTTTTTACATATAAACTTTTGCTTGAATCCTAGAAGTAGACACACCAAAGGTGATGCGTTCCCAGTAAAGCCTTAAAGTTACAGGCATAAAGCCTGTAAATGCATTCTGGAACAAAAAATATCATTAGATGATCACCCTAGGGACAACAAGTAGGTCTCGGTTCATCCAGGACCTAGTCACTGCCAGGTGAGAAAGAAGGAGAAAAATAGGAAAATGCAGGACGAGAAAATTGTCATAAATATTTTATAGAAAATATTAAATAATAAATTAAAGAAAATACACCTATGTATTATATACGGGGACCGAAAATATTGACTAACCAATAAATATTAAAACCATCTTAAGAGCTAAATACTGAGAAAACTAGACATGCATTAACAATTACAAACTATGAGTAAATAAATGGAACTCATTCCAATATAATAAATTCACGACAGCCAATATGCACCCAAAAAGGTCATTCACAAAACTCTTTTAGAGAAGAATAATTAAACAATATGATTACTCTACATATATACACAAAAGTGTGAATAATGTAAGCAAGAAACTTCCTTTACAGAATAATAAGGTAAAAATAGTTGAATACAAGTCGATTGGATCGGTTTCTTTAAAACAATACATAATCAAGGCTCAACCCTATTTTAGAAAAATAGAATGATATTATTTATACAATATAAGTGGGAATCACTAGTTTTTTTTATGGCTAAGGGAAAATGGAAAAGGCAATGGCTAAGGCATTAAAAAGGAAAAAATCTATTTTGGCACATTTATTTATGAAAATAAAGAAAAATAGGAAAAAAGGAAGGTGAAAGGTCACATGTTGCATGTGAGGAGGAAATTGAAGGAAAATAATGGAAAACGAAGAAAATAAAGGCTTCATTGATAAAAAGGCTTTGGAGGATCAACTTGGGACGTTTTGTGAGTCAAGTTTTGGAGCTCTCTCATTATTCTCTCTCTCTCTCTCTCTCTCTCTCTCTTGGAAACTTAGAGTTTTCTTGGAGCATTCTAGCTTTGGAGGAAGGAAGGGAAAATCAAGCAAAGGAAGGACAAGGAAAAGAAATGAAATAAAAGACAAAGAAAGGAAGAGAAAGATAAGGAAGCTTCACTAGTCATACTTCCAGGTAACATATTGTATGTGTGATTTTCTAGATGATTTTGACATACATGGTTTTGCATGTTGGTATATGGTTCTGTTGTTGTTGGTGGCATGCTTTTATCGGGTTATTATAGTGGTTTTTAGCCTTTCCTTTCCTTTTTCTAAAAGTAAAGGAAAATAAACCAAAGGAAGGAAAATGATGGTTTCAGAATCTAGGGCAGAGGTGGTCTGAGGAAAATTTCCAAAGGCCTAGGAATCCCTTGACTGGTTTTGGTGAGATACGTGGTAAACCCTGAGGGTGGAGTCTCAGTTTAGGGCCTAGTGATCCTAGTGATTGGTTTAGAGTCTAGATGAATTCCAAGATCGGTTTAGTTTTGTGATCTTGGTGCCAGTTTCGGTGAGATCACGGTTTGGTGAGGGTGGAGGTGATTTAACCTCTGGATTCACTCAGTTGTTTGTGGATTGATTTATCCATGATATCCCACATCCATTCTTGGAATATGGCATGGGGGTGATTGGCTAAAAGAAATATTTGGTTCCACCATGTCTGTGATCAGGTGATACATGGAAGTCCCAAACTTGGTTGGCTCTTGCCTATGTTTAATAAAATAGAAGTTCTCTTACTTTGTAGTTGTCGTTATGTGGCCTTAATGGTTGTTATATCATTTCTATTTACATTGTTTAATGCTTGTTATAAGCATGGTTATATGATTGGCTATAGTCATGGTTATTTCATGTATTTAATTGTAATTGAAAGGATAATGGATGCAAGACCAATTGATGTCGAAACAGTTAAGGGAAGAGGGTGGTGATCCTTCTTGTCAAGTCTCATATGAGTTATCAGTCATTTATGCTTTGTCTTGTATTCATTTCCTATAGATTGCATTAATTCCAAGTGTTTGATAGAATCTTAGTCCCAGATGGGGATGGCCATGCCTAGTGCTAGATTCAGTTTTTAATTGTAAGTCTTGTCATGTGAATTATGGATTCTGAAGGCTACAGGGGTTTCTAGGTAGTGACATGGATTATGGGCTTGAAAAGTGGCACAAATCCTAGAGTTGTAGACACAGAAATTATGATGAAAGTCCCCAAACGCACCCATGCTTTGTTGTGGGAGTGGTTAGAGCCTCCCAAATGCACCCTCTTCCATATCAAGGGAGTGTCCAGGGGTTTGAAGCACTAAAAAATTAGTGGTACCCAAGGACTGGTCAGGGGAATGACCGGGATGCATTACAATAGTCTTGTAGTGGGTGCAGAAGTTCTAGTATGCCGTGTTTTGGTCAGTTCCACTTCCTTGAGGTCACTTAGGAGGTTGATTCCTGTCATAGTAGCCCATGAACTCATGTTTACCTCAGGTAATATGGTGAAAGTGGACAGATGTGAGGAGAGGTGTCATTACAGGGTCCTATTAGAGTAGGTTGTGCTCTCTATGAGGAAAGTCTGATGTTGTCAAGGTAATTATCATCATGCATGGGATTAGGGTATTTTGTTGGTATTGTCATGCATGATGTTATGTATTGATAATGTTACATATCCATATATGCTTATGTTTATACATTTACATGCTAATGTGGACTAATCTTGTAGATGAGATAAGCCTCCCCTAAATAACAGTAAGGTATGGATTTTATTTTGGTATCTATTTGGTTTTTCTGACATGATATACTTGCAAGAAGAAGATAATCAAGGATGATGAGAAAAATGGTAGACTATAACTCCTATGACTCTCCTTACAAATAAATTGGGCATCAAGGAGATGAGCATTCTCTTGGTATGGAAGATATATTGAGGAGCTTGAGGGCTGAAATAAGAAGTTGAAAGGCAGATAATGATAGGTTGGTTGAGGCCCAGGAAATACTTTCAAGGGATCAGGAAAAGAAGATGGTTAATTCATCTATCCTTTAGAGCTTATTAGAGTTGCAGAAACAGGGACAAATTATTATTAGTGAGGAGTGGGAAGAAAAGACCAATGGATTTTATGGTAGCAAGTGTCGATCTAGACATAGGTTGGATAGAGGGGACATTGTTAGAGGTGGCAGATCATTAGACACACATGACAAGAAGAATAGTATGTATGGGCATCATTCTAGTTCCTGTTTTAGGATACATTACTGTAGTTATAGCCATAATCATCCTTACAAGAAGGGTGGCTACTTTCTTGAGGTGTTTAAGAAAGTCAAGATGCTACATTCGATGGAGAGATAAATAAGTCAGAAGATTTTGAGGAATGGTTGCTTGGGATAAAAAAATTATTCATATTTCTAGCTATACAGAGAACATGAAAGAAAATATAGCCACTTTCAGTCTTAAAGGGAAAGAAAATATCTCGTGGGATGATTTGAAGAAATAAGTTTGAGAGACTCTTCAAGAAGAAGTATTTGTCAGAAAGGTAATATGATGATAGAGCTAAGGATTTTTATGAGTTGTAGATGGGTTCCATGATAGATGCTTGAAAAGGGATACATTAGGCCAAGTGTATCACCTTTGGGTGCGCCAGTGTTGTTCGTAAAGAAGAAAGATGGTACTGTCAGATGTGAATTGACTACACACAACTGAACAAGATGACGATAAAGAATAGATACCCGTTGTCAAGGATTGATGATTTGTTTGATTAGTTGAAGGGAGAAACAATGTTTTTTAAGATCAACTTGAGATCAAGATACCATCAACTACACATCAAGGAAGATGATATCTACAAGACTTCCTTCAAGACCAGGTATGAGCATTATGAGGTTTTTTGTAGTTCCATTATGTTTGACTACAGCCCCAACTACATTTATATGTCTGATGAATAATGTGTTGTTTCCTTATCTAAATAGGTTTGTTATTGTATTCATTGATGACATCTTGATATACTATAAGAATGAATAAGAGAATGAAAAGTATTTAGCAACAATGTTGAGATTTCTAAGAGTGTCTTAGTTGTATGCCAAGCTTAGAAAGTGCATCTTATTTCAAACAGAGGTGAATTACTTGGGACATGTTGTTTCCAAGGAAGGAATAATAGTAGATCCCAACAAGATAAGGGCCATCAGGGAGTGGGTGACTCCTAAGAATGTGGATGAGGTGATCTCATTCATGGGATTGGCTAGTTACTATAGGAGGTTCATCAGGAACTTCCCACACAATGCATATCCTATGACATCCTTGTAGAAGAATGGTAAGAGGTTTGAATGGAAAGAAGAATACAACTAGTTTTGAGCAACTGAAGCAATGGTTGACCAATGCTCCAGTCCTTAATATTGTAGATATGAATAAAGATTTTGTAATGTGTACAAATGCATGTAAAAGAGGACTTGGTGGAGTCCTTATGCAGGAGGGACAAGTGGTGTGCTATTTTTTCAGGAAGTTAAATGGGCACGAGCAGAACTATGTGACTCATGATATTGAGTTGGAAGTTGTTATTCACGCCTTAAAGATGTGGAGGCATTATCTTCTTGGAAGGATATTTATATTGATGAGAGATCATAGTGGGTTGAGACACTTTTTTGACCAGCCGAATCTAAATTCGAGGTAAGTTATATGGTTGGCTACCCTTAGTGAGTTTGACTTTGAGATCAAATACATTAAGGGAAAGGAGAACTGGGTTGTAGATGCTCTAAGAAGGAAGGTATAGGTGAATCATTTAACATCTATGAGCTCTTATGGGACAATAATTCTCATAGAAGATTTTTTATATTGAATATTAATCTCTATTTACCTTGTGCTATTCAAAATCTCAATTCTATAAGATATGGTACTATTAATTGAAAAGAAAATAAGTATTTCATTGTTAAATTTTCTTTTGCATGTAATTATCGTATACCTCTTAGTATAGGATTTGGTGTTTTAGGGTGTCACTTCTCCTACAATTTGTCTAATATGTAATTTCCAAATTGCACAAAACAACTCCTTATTTCCTCATATTTATTCTTAGTTTTCATTGTTATCTTGGTCAAAATAAATGTTCTGGCATCATAAAATGCTAAATTTTAATCTTTCAAATTTCTCCTTCTACTCTGTAGTTCCAAATTTTTGTAAATGATGTTATGATAGGTAGGTATAATTTGGTTTTACTATTCCCCACTCTTGTGAAGAATTTCATTATCCATGGTTTCTTCTATGCGCATATTTTTAAGCTTGCACCCCACAAATCTACAAACAGGGGAACAATTACTATGTGTAATAATATTGTTCTTAATAGGGTAGAAACTTTATGTTGTTGTATTGAATTTTGCAAAATTCCTCAGATATTTTTATTTTTTTTCTATACATGTCTCACCACATGGGTTATCTTCTGGAATTTCATGTTGCATGTTTTTTTCCTAATGATCTCCTCGGTTCCATTCACTCACTGTATAATAAATTTGCAAAATAAACCTGAATAACTTATTCCTAGCCACAATACAAGTTATATTTAAGCTTGACTCAGTGTAACCGTGTACATATATTTTGACTTGCTATGTTTGTTTAGCACAATGGACTATGTTAGGGTTACTTGCTTTAATCTATACCACTCAAAGCGAGTTCCTATTGTAACATGTTCCAAGCCTAACATAATAAATGAGGGTGAGTGGTTGAACTACTCTGTCATTATACTCATACATCGATCTAGGTGTTTTCAATTTAGTTCAACCCTTCACACTTGCAAGAAAATGTGTATGGATCATAACAAACTTACCTTCATACTTAAAATAAGAATGAGTACCTAATTTTTTTTTTTCCATCTAAATATACAGATAATGAATTTTTGTGTTAAAATATCAAATATATGCATATGGCTCGCACAGGCCTTTACTCTACTATAAAATACTCACTGACATGTATAGAAATAAATTGTTTATATGCATAAATAGTTGAGTAATCAAATCAAAACTTACATGAAAAAAAAATCTAATAGTATTCATTGTTGGAACTATACTTGGTAGAAAAGCCTATCCTCCCAACCATGAACTAATCCACCAGTTCCCCTCAAGATGAGATATGCTTACCTCAAAATAAAAAACCGCATTGGTTCTTGAAGGGTATCTTTTATAATCTTTCTTCCTAGAATGTTTTCTAACAATGTCCTTCATTTTTGGGTTTTCCAACACACTTCCTAGGCTTTCTTTCTTTTTTTTTTCAAAAAATGTGTTGTTTCATTTTCTTTAAAGCATGTCTTTCTCTCCCGCGATGCTTTATTCCACCCATACTTAGTGTCTTTCTCTAGTTAAGTGATTTAATATGTATTTCTCTCCTATCTCAGTAAACCTCATTTATTGACTCACAGGGATTTTTAGGAGTCCTTTTAGGGAATAATTATCTTGATCTCATCCACAAATAATGGTTTCCAATTTTTGACAAGAATCTCTTTACTCTAGTGTTTCTTTCCCAGGTAGTTTCCAATTTTTCATGTATTAATAAAAAATTATTTATTACATCATAGTAACTTTATTATTCACATTTATTTCAACCAATCATGGCTTTCCAACCATCAAATCTAAAAATAGTTCAATATAAATATAGCATGACATTAACATAAAGAACATAGGGGTATTCCATCTTCCCCCCTTTTATCAACATCATCCTTGGTGTTCATTGTCCAATAATTTCACTTCTAAAATAAAGTTGGATAGGCCTCTTGCATTTCCTCATGTAGCTCTTGAGTAACCTTCTCACGTGTTAAGTTCTTCCATTGCACTTTAACCTGAGTAATGCCACGATTTTGGAGCAAGATCTATGTGAGAATTGTCGTGGACATATTTTTTTCACAAAGATACATGCAAAACATTGTGCAATTTAATATGGTTGGGTAATTCTAGCTTATATGCTACTCACCCAATTATGTCCTTGAGTTGTCTACAACTGAGAGGTGCATGGCATTTTCTGCCATACAAGGCTTCAAAAGGACTCGTTTTTATTGAAGTTTGGTAGGTTTTGTTGTAGGAAAATTCTTCTAAGTGTAGAAAATATTCCCATTTGGTAGGTATGTCCATGACACACATCCTTAGCATGTCCTCCAAAATGTGGTTGGTTCTCTTTGTCTTCCCATTAGTTTGGGGGTGATATGCAATAATAGCTTTTAGTTGTGTCCCCATGCCTCCAAATAAGGTTTTCCAAAATTTGATAGTGAGCTTAGCATGCCTTTCAGACACTATCATCTTGGGAACTCTATGTAATTAGAAAAAATGCTTCATGAAACTTTTGGCAATTTGTGTTGTCTCATAGGTAGACTGTATAGGCATAATGCGTGTTGCTTTACTTAAGTTGTCCACCACCACCATAACATAATCATGTTTTCATTTTGTGTTTTTCAATCCTGTAATAAAATAAAATAAAATTACTTCCCATATCCATTCAGAGATTGGCAGTGGATTTAACAATCCATCGGGGTGTTGGTGTTCCACCTTCACTTGTTGACATTCTAGGAAATTTAGCAAGTATTTGCTAACTCCTTTTTCATGTCTGGCCAAAAAAAGTATTTTCTTAATGTTATTATCATCTTTTGATATCCATGATGTCCTGCATACGGTTTCATATGATATTCATCTAATATCATATGTTTCAACACCTTTAAATTTGGATATACAATCCATTTATGTAGATTAACAATTTTTCAGAGTTTTCAACGTAACCTGGAATTTTTGTTTACTGCAATTTTTCTTGAATTTTTAGGTATTCATGATTCTTCCAATATTGAATTTTTAATATGCTCTACAAAAATTGTACTAATACTGCTAATAGATATCTCCAATAGTGCATGTGAAATTCTACTTAAGGCATCCATTGTTTTATTTTCTTTTCCTTTTATGTGTTTAAAATATAACTTGAATTCACTAAGAAAAGTCATTCTCTTAACATTTATAGCATTAAGGTCTGGTTGGCTAGAAAAACTTTTCAAGCTGATATGATTTTTTACCAAGGTAAATTTCTTCCCCAATATGTAGTGTCTCCACATATTTAGAGCATGTATTACTGCAACTAGCTCTAAATCATATACTACATAATTATTTTCATGTATTTTCAGCTTCCTAGACTCATAAATTACTATTGAATTTTACTGCATCAAAACTCCCCATAGAGCTTCCAAATAAGCATTTGTGCAAATAATAAATTCTTTATTCAAGTCTACAATTTTTAACATAGGGGCTAATTAAAGAAAGTGTTTCAATTTGTCAAATATTTTCTAACATTTGGATGTCCACTCAAACTTTGTTCCTTTCTTCTGTAAGGATGTAATAAGGTACGCAATTTTAGAGAACCCTTCTATGAACCTTTGGTAATATCTCGTGATTCCCATAAATGAGCATACACTAACACATCCTTAGGTGTGGGCCAACTTGAAATAGCCCTAACCTGTTTAGGATCGATAGACAATTCTTACTTTGAAATAACATGCCCCAAATATTGTATTTTGTCCTTGTAAAATTTGCATTTACTAAACTTAGCATATAATTGATGCTCTCTTAAAGTTTGTAGCATGAATCTCAAAAGTTCCTTGTGTTCTTCTTCATTCTTCGAATACACTACAATGTTATTTATAAACATCAACATGAATTTATTCAAGTACTTATTATGTACATTGTTCGTTAAGCACATAAAAGTTTTTGGTGCATTTGTAAGGCCAAATGGTAACACTACAAATTCATAGTGACCATACTTGGTCTTGAAAGATGTTTTGTGAATATCTTCATCCTTTATTCTCAATTGGTGATATCTGGTTCTGAAATCAATTTTTAAAAATATGGTTTCCCCCTCACTTGATCGAACAAATCATCAATGGTTAATGGTTAACTTATAGTGGATATTTGGGCAGTGGAAAAGCGATCGGGAGTGGAGCGGAGAAACGTGGTGGCTAGGGTTCCTCAGCAAGCGGAGTTTGATTGGTATGGAGAGTGGTAGGGGAGGGAGCTCAGCTCCCTCCTACAAAGATGCAATAGCCAATGGAAGTAAGGGACCAACTGGAAATAGTAAAAGCGATAAGAACTACAGAATCAGGGACAATGAAAAGGAAACAGATGGGACCAAAATAAAAGAAAATAACAACATAAAGGACAAAGAGGAAGAAGACAAAATTCAGGGTTCAAGACATAAAAAACTAAAAGGACCTTGCAAACCAAAAGCAGAAATCACTCCCCGAGTAATTTTAAATGATCCTGCTCTGCAGGAGCATAGGGAACATATGGGAACCTATGCCATCATCTGTAAATTCATGGGACTATGGCCTAGTGAAAAGGCTTTACAAACGTGGATCAAGTATCATTGGAAGCCAAAAGGAAGAATTGACCTACATCTTGGGTCAAAAGGATTATTCACAATAGTGTTCTCCAACATCGAAGATAAAGACAAAATATTTGAAGGAGGACCCTATTTTTTTTTGCAGCAGGTCTCTATATGAGACCTTGGATAATGAACTTTGTCCCAGAGAGGGAGACTTTCTCTTCAGTTCCTATGTGGGTAAGGCTCTACTCTCTACCTCTTGATTATTGGAAAACTGAATCATTGGATGCCATTAGTAATAAGATAGGACGCTATATCAAAGCTTCTGAAGCCGTAATAAGGGGAAAATATACCTCCTTTGCTAGAATCTATGTGGAAATGGATCTATCAAGAGCACTTCCAGATGAAGTTATCCTAGAAGTTTTGGATGAGGAGTGGGTACAGGTGGTAGACTACGCGCATATACCCTTCAGATGCCGAGGATGCCACGAACATGGGCATTTGTTAAGAGACTACCCTCTCATTAAAGAAGATAACAAAGAAAAACTCAATACAACGAAGGAAATCAAAAGCTTTCATAAAGTGGCCAGTAAAGGAAGGGGAGGAAAAAAGGGATCAAAACAACAATATAATGAGGGTCAAAAAGGCAGTCATAATAAGTTTAAAGTGCTATAAGAGCCTAAAGAAATCACAAGAGAAAATCAAGATCAGGAGGAAGATGCTAAAGAACAAGAAAACAAAGAGGACATAAATCATTGTCCAGCCATTGACTCTCTAAAAGAAAGAATGAGAAGTGAAACAAAAATGGAAATGGACCAGGAAGTGACTCAAAGTGAAACAAATGTAGAAGAGCACGAACTACAAGAAATCCTCGACAAGGAAAACTTGGATTTGGAAGGATTCCGGATGGAAGGAACCAAAGGAGGAATAGATTCTTTGCCCCAAGATGAATGCAACAGAATACAATAGTTCTTCTTATGGAAAACTGAGGAACAAGGACAGGAGAAAGGTAAAAACCTTCACAAACAGGAGCACAGAGGGGTGAAAACAATGAAATTAAATCCAGGATTAGCCATCAGAAATGCAAGAAAGAAGAGAAGTAGGAGAAAGAAAAATGAGCTTTTGATGGAGTGTGGAAAGCTAATGATACATTCAGGTAAGATGAAAGATCTAACTAGTTACTCCTTTACAAATCTTTAACTATGAAGTTCATATCATGGAATATCAGAGGTCTAGGTAGTAAAAGAAAACATAGAATGCTAAGTAACAAAATGAAACTAGCAATGCCGGACATAATCTTCATTCAAGAAACAAAATGCTCCATTCATAAAATTAAACAAATCCATAACAAATGGCTCAGTAAGTTTGAGTTTCTAGAAGTCAAAGTAGAAAACACAGTGGGGGGCATTCTTACCCCTTGGAACCCCCAAAAAATCATCATTGTAGATGCAGAGACGACGAGCAATTACTTATCAGCTATCATTCAACCAATGGGGATGTCTGATATCTTCTTGGTTACGAATGTCCATGGTCCTTAGAGAATAGATGAGAAGCTTAGATTTCTGAACTCCATGGTAGATCTCAGAAGAAGACATAATGAAATCCCTTGGGTCATTGGAGGAGACTTCAATATGATTAAATCTATTTTGCAAAAAAAAAGGAGGCACCAGAATCCTTAGTGGAGATTTAGTAGGATTCAATTCTTTCACAGAAGACATGAAGATGGTTGACTCTGAAATGCATAATGGTCTTTTTACTTGGAATAACAAAAGAGGAGGTAATGCTCAGGTTGCCTCCAAGTTAGACCGATTTTTAATCTCCGAGAAGTTGATGCTCACAAATTCAGAAATATCTGCAATTGTTCTCCCTTTTGAAGGCTCTGATCACTAGCCGATTCAATTAGAAATCAATGGAATTGATGCTCCCAAAAACAGACCCTTTAGATTTGAAAATATCTGGCTCTCCCACCTAGATTTTATCAGCAACATTGAGGAATGGTTGTCTGAAGATCTATAGATTTAGGGCTCCAAAATGTTCCTCCTCCATAAAAGGCTAAAGCACATAAAAATCAAACTCAAAGAGTGGAACAAGAAGGATTTTGGTAACATTTTTGCAAACAAAAAATTAGTAGAGATCAAAATGCAGGAACTAAACCAAGCAATGATCGAAGAAGATTTTGATAAATCCAAAAGTGAGCAAGCTGAAAAACTCAACCTTGATTGGGAGAATTTATGCAAACAGGAGGAAATTTTTTGGAGACAAAAGTCCAGAGTTCAATGGCTCAAAGAAGGTGAACGGAACACTAGGTTTTTCCACCATTCCACCATAGCCAATAGAACGCACAATAGAATCTCCTCAATATTGAATGAAGATGGGGAGCTTCAGACCACTCACAAAAATATTGAAACATTTCATAGGTATCACAAATGAAAATAATCTAGACAGACACCATCACATCAAGGAAATTATAAATAATATTCCCAAGATGGTGTCTAGAGAAGATAACTTTAACCTGAACAAACTAGTCACCAAAGCAAAGGCTAGTAGGGTGATCAAAGAGATGCAGAATGGCAAAGCTCCAGGTCTAGATTGTTTTAACGTGGACTTTTTCAAAGCTTGTTGGAATGTTGTCAAACAGGATATTTTGGATGTGGTTGAGGAATCCAGAAGAAGAAGATCCATTTTGAAAGCCCTCAAGACCTCTTTCATCTCCTTGATCCCCAAATAGGACTCAACCTTGACTCTTGATAAGTTCAGACCCATTGCTTTATGCAATGTTGTTTACAAAATCATTTATAAGATCCTGGCCAATAGACTCAAACCTCTTCTGACTTCTTTGATTTCTGGGGAATAATCCAGTTATGTGGAAGGAAGGCAAATCCCGGATAATATCATTCAGGCCCATGAGGTTGTTCACTCTCTCACCAAAAAACATAAGGCCGGTATGTTCATGCAATTAGACATTGCAAAAGCGTATGACAAGGTGAACTAGATTCACATAAAAAAGGTCCTTTCCGCATTTGGGTTTGATCATGACTAGATCAAATCGGTTATGGCTATGGTTACTTCACCCAGCTTTTCTATTCTGGTGAATGGTGCGCCCTTGGATATGTTCACTCCTTCTAGATGTCTCAGGCAGGGAGACCCGTTCTCTCCCTTTATTTTCATCCTCATGATGGAGGGATTGGGCCGAACCATTAAAACTGCTAAATGTTTAGGAAAGATCAATGGCCTTCAATTAACGGAGAATGGTCAAGCCTTGACTCATCAACAATTTGTGGATGACACCATGCTACAGGGTATCCCCACAGTCAAGGAAGCTATAGCGTACAAAAAAATATTAAATTACTTTGCCCTTGCTTCAGGTATGGAAGTAAATCTCTCCAAATCAAATTTTTTTTTCTTTAACACTAACATTGCTATTCAAAGGAACATCTCCAGAATTTTAGGTTTCCAAAGGAAGGTCCTCCCTTCAAAGTATTTGGGAATCCCCCTTACGGATAAACCAATGCACAAGAGTATATGGGAACCGGTGCTCAACAAGATGCAAGGCAAGATCAATAGATGGACTTTTAGAGTGTTGAACCTGGCTGGTAGATTGATTTTGACGAAGGCAGTTCTTCAATCCATCCCTATTATCTTTTTATCAACCCTGCCAGCTCCCAAAGGGGTTTTACAGCAACTCAGGAACATTCAGAGAGATTTTCTCTGGGGCAAGGAGGAGACAAAAAAGAAATGGGCCCTCGTTTCTTGGGATAAAATCTATAAACCCAAAAGCCATGGAGGCCTAGGCTTAGATGATCTGGAGATTCTAAGCAATGTTTTCGGAGCCAAACTTTGGTGGAGATGGGTTAAAGAACCAGGGGCGCAATGGGATAAAACCTGGAAATAAAAATATGTCAGCTCTTGTCAAATGAGTGATATCATTAGAATGTCAGGGAACATAAAACGCTCTCACATCTGGGATAAAGCCTGGGATAACAGAAGCCTAGTTTAGAACAACAGCTTCTGGGAAATCAGAGTGGGAGAACAACCTCTCTTTTGGGAAGATAAATGGAAACAAGAACCACTGTTGTTAAGGGAGGACTTTATGAGCATCAAGCAGGAAATTGATTCCCAAGGACTTATAAAAGTCAGGGATTTCTAGAATCTTCCTCATGACACTGAGAAATGGAGAAGCTGGAGGAAAATAGAATGCAGAGGGGATGGCCCCATAAAGACAAAAACATAAGAACTCATGAAAATTTTAGAACAAAGGAAGATCTTGGTCACAGATGGGAAGGATCAGTTAAGATGGGGACAAAACAAAGAAGGCATCTTTAATATCCATGAAGCAAAAATAATTACCCTTAACCTAGATTCCTGTGTTTCGGCAAAGTCCTGGAAAAAAAATTGGAGCCACCAAGGATGGATGAAGATCAAACTGTTTATGTGGTTAGTTCACCACAAGAAAATATTAACTTGGGAAAACATTCAGAAGAGAGGGGTCATGGGACCCTCTAGATGCCCTTAATGTGAGGCTCAAGAGGAAACAATGGAGCATATTCTCAACAACTGTACCTATATCAACTGGTTGTGGGATTCTTTCAACATCATTTTTCAACAAACAGACAAAGATAAAGGCAACATCATTAATACCCTGAAAAAGTGGAGAAAAAACTTTTCAGAGAATGAGATCCTTAATTTGGCCTAGACCTTAACACCAAGCTTCATTATCTGGAATGTTTGGAAGGAAAGGAATAAAATAATTTTCAAGGATGAAAAAACATCTGCCCTTTGCATGATGGAATTAATCTTAAAGTAGATTAAGGAGACCGTCTCCACCACCGTGCATAGTTACCCCTCGAATCCTCCCATTGCGCTCGAATTGAGAACTCTCAAGCAGTTGGGAATTCATGAGATCATCCTCCTGGGTCTTAGAAAAAATGTAAGAGTGTTGGAAAGGGAAAAGGAATTCTGGTATCCTCCACCAAAATGTTATCTGAAATGCAACATTTGTGGGGCTTCAAAAAGCAGCCCGGGCACAGCAGGTTATGGAGGTGTGTTAAGAGATGAAGAAGGAAAAATAATTTTCACCTTCCACTGCCATTTAGGTAAAGCCACCAACAACATGGCTGAATTAATGGCTTTGGAACAATCTATGGAGCTGCTTAAACTCAATCACAGATCCAATGTTCTCATAGAAGCAGACTTCGAGATTTCTATAAATGCAGTTAAGAAAATTAGCTATGGAACAACACCTGAAAGGGTCTCAAAACAATAGAGAATTATACAAGTGTACCAGAGAATCCATAAACATCTCCAATGCCTTCGAATGATTAACTTCAATCATGTTCGGAGGAAGGCCAATAAACTTGCAGATCTACTGGCCAACCAAGGAGTGATTAATTCTTAGTGCAGAATAGACATGAAATGGCAGGATATGCGTCCTAGCGGGCTAAAAGCTATCTGCAAGGCTCAAGCCATAGAGGACAAGGAAATCTATGATTATTGGGCTCACGGGGCAGGAAATGATTAATTGAAGATAGTGAGATGAATATCACAATTCTGCAGGGTGAGTGTTATGGTAATCACAATTCCTTCTTTAAGGGAGTGTTCCTTTTCCTTTATTGATTCCAGGCTCAGGCGAGGAGAAACAGTCAGCGCAGGAGAAATCTCAGTTCTCCTGGTAGCGGGGATATTTCATTTTTTGGGGTTTGGAGGGATAAATCGCTTCACCAACGGTTTTCATCCGATTGCACTGCTCTCACATGGGAAGTGGTATTAGCTTTTTCGGAGCGATCACAATCGGATTCTTACACGTGGCAGGGAGGTGGTTTGGGAAACCGCCCTTCCCCGCTCACTATCGCGGGGTCTTTTTGTTCGGTGCGAAATAAATATCCACCATAGGATTCAGTAGATGTTAGTCAACGGTCTGGTTTTTTCATGCAGCTTGGAGGTTTGGTCTTGCTATACTTCAAAGGTCTTGTCGGAGCGTTGTCAACCTCGGTCGTCAGTTTGATTGTGGATCTTCCGTCGGGGTTTTTTTTCCATGTAAAGCTAAATGGCTTGTCCTAAAGGATTTTTTCTTAGTTTGTTTGTCTCCTTGGTGTCGGGGAGATAATTTTTTATAGTGTAAACCATTTTTCCAATTAATTCAATAGAAGGATCATCATTTTCTTCAGCAAAAAAAACTTATAGTGGGTATTTATTTTTAATGGTTAACTTGTTTAATTGTTCATAATTGATGCACATTCTAAATGTGTAATCTTTCTTTTTGACAAATAAGAGCCCCCGTGATGAGACATTGGGTCTAATATAGCCCTTATTTAATATTTCATGTAACTACATCTTCAACTCTAATAGCTAAGGTATACTCATTCTATAGGGAGCTCCAAACACCGGGGTTGCACCTGGTACTAGATCAATGGATAAATCTATATCTCTACCAGTAGGTGATACTGAGATTTCCTCTAAAAAAAGATTTTGAAATTATTTAATGACTCGGAGGGTTTCTAAATTTTTCTTTTTTGTTTGTTGTTTATTTGTTTCCACATGCACCAAAAAAAACTGACACCATTTTCTCACACTCTTTTTCATTTGTAACACTGAAATCTGTTTAACTAATATGAGTTTTAGTATTCCTTGGATTAATTGGGTTTGTTCATCTTGAATCACACAACTTACTATTTTCTCTAAACAATTTATGACAACTTCAAAATAGTTACCGATCAAATGAGAAAACTACCTAGTACCCATTTTTTTTTAGGTAGCAAAAAACCACTCGATTTTGAAAAATGGTGATTCACAATACACCATTTTTTTGGACCATATTTTTGGTACTTTAAATTTTTTTATGTATCAAGTATGAACATTTTTTTCAAATGTTAGTGATTTTCATGCTTATTTTGAAAAGTGTTAATGCAGCATCAACACTTTTTTTTAGAGGGCTTATTTTTTACACTTTAAATTTTTTCATGTATCAAGTGTGAAAAAAAAAATTGTTAGTGATTTTCATCTTGATTGTAAAAAGTGTTGATGAGCATCAACCCTTTTTATTTAGAGTGCTTATTTTTTACACTTTAAATTTTCTAATATAAAGTGTGAATATTTTTTTAAAATTTGGGTGATTTTCATGCTTGTAATAAAACATAAAAAAATAAAATAACATGCAAAAAGAATAAATACAAAAAATATATAAAAAGGAGAAACACAAACACCTATAAAAATGTAAAAATAATTCAAATTGAACTGTAAAAATTAAAAAATGAAATAAAAAATTTAACGAAAAAAATCAATAAATAACATGATATTTTTTTTCAAAAAAAAAACAATTGAAGAAAACAACTAAACCAAAAAAAAAAAAAAATCTAAAACCATTTTTTTAAGTAAAACAAATAAAAAATTAAAAACTTATTAAAAACAATTAAAATATAACACGACAAATATATATATATATTTAAATAAATAAAATAAAATTTAGGAATTTTTTTTTAACTATCTATTATTATCTACTATCTACTATTATAATATATATCTATATATATATATATATAAATATAGTACTATATATTATATAATAATATATATATATATTATATATATATTAAAAAAATTGCTAAAAAAAATTAAAAACAAAACAATAAATTTTTTTAATTAAAAAAAAATAATTGCCCTCGTCTCTTTTCCCTCAGCCCCATCCCACCGCCGCCCTCCGTCCCCACCCTCAGTTTTAATTCGACGGTTGATTATTTGTTAAGATTTTAATGTTTTTCTAAGTTGCGATATTTTATCTTTAATGCTATAGTTGAAAAGAGTTATAAGTATTTTTTCTTAGCACCATGCGTGAAAATTGTTGGAATTTGAAGGTTTTTCAAAGAAGCGATATTTTAAATTTAATGTCATGTTTAAAAATTCTTGGAATTTTAAGGCTTTTCAAAGACATGATATTTTATCTTTAATGTCATTCTTGAAAGTCATTGGAAATTTAAATTTTTTCAGAGTCGTAATATTTTATTTTTAACGTCATTATTAAAAATGTTGAAAATGTACCCTGAAAAAAAGACATTATTCCGACATCAACACTTTTTGATTTCAAGGTGTTTTTTGCACCAAACAAAATGTCTTTTATTGTTTTTTACTGTTATTTTAAAAAAATATTGAAAATTTACTTTGAAAAAAATGGTGATGCAAAATCAACACTTTTTATTTTTGGGTTGTTTTTTCATGTTTTTTTTGGGGATTTTTGGCTCGAATACCCGTTTTGAGGTCATATTTCCCATTTGATCGGTAACTATTTTCTCAATGTTTTTCCAACTAGTCCATGGCTATTAACACATCATAAGATCCTAAGGGAAGTATATTTAAATTTACTTATGTGGAACAACCATTTAAATTGATATGAAATTATCTAACTTGGTTAGTTAACCTCCTCTTTGTGCTAGTTTATAATTGTACCAGCCATGGAGACTTAAATTTTTCACTTTTTAGTTTACATTTTTCCATAATCTAAGGACTAATGTAACTTAAACTAGCCCCATGGATCAATTAAGACATAAAAAAATTGGTGTAAATTAGTACCTTCAATATCGATCATCGTAGATTGGTGCTCTACTTGTCTATCCTCTAGCGCTGCACTTATTATTGTTGCTTTGCTTGTCTATCGATCACAGTTGTTACCTCATGGATAACTTGAATATTTTGAACAAGTTTGGGATTTTGCGGGAAGTCTCTCAACAAATGGTATTTTCTATAGCCCCGACAGTTCAGCGGTTCTCTCTCCTTAACCCCAATGGTCTTGTTATTATTTAGATCCATGGGTTTGCACCTAGTTTGAGATTGTGTTTGCTGATTTAAATTTCCCTTATTGAATTTCTTCCACTGATGGTCCTTTCCAAAAAATTTAAGATAAGCAAGTTTTTGTATTTTTTACCCCATTGCATATTTGTTGATGTCCTTACCTTTCCATGTCTTTGATCCTTCACCACTACTTTTAAACTGTTGATAACACAATCTTTCTTTCTTTATTGCTTCCTCCATTGTTTTAGGGCTGTGAACTCAATCCTTTCCTTGTAAGGGGCTGGTAAGAAGTTCAAAAATTTTTGTATATAAGGAACATACCACAACAAATTGGCGAATTTAACCACAAACGCATCCATATTTAACTATCCCAACCTTAACTCATGGAACTCCTTTTCTCTATCATCATAATATCTCTCATTCATATGTTGGGACATAAACTATTTCGGGAATTCCTCTGAGGACACTATCTTATTTTCCATGCTATGTACATTTTTTACCGCTTCCCATAAGAGAGCATATTTTCCTTGCAGCTGATAAATGGCCAATTTGGCCTTCAGGTTTTTCTCATACTCATAAACTTGAAAATACTTAGTCATGTCGAGGAGACAAGCCTCTACATCCTCCTCCTTTTCCCCATCAAAAGTAGAGGGTTTTATTTTCCTAAACTCCCCTTGCAGCTCCATCTTCTTCTTTATTTTCCCTGTTTTTGGATATTTTGAATCTGAATCACCTCCACTTTCATACTTATCTGATTCCATCTCCACATATTTTCTTTTTGGTGCTTCTAGCTCTACTATTCTATGACTAGACTTTTCAGTGAAATCCCTTATCATCCTTTCCTGTTCCTCACTAGCCTTTCACAGAAATTCATTATTGTTGCTAAGGTGACCCAACTCTTGTTACAAATTTATGATAATGTCCATGAACTGAGATGTTGGTGAGGTGTTTTTTGTTCCCACACTCGACATATAATTCCTCTCCTTCTGCTATAGGTAGAGGGGGATCCTCTTCCATTTTATGGTAGCTTGCTTCACTAAAATACTTTATAGTCAATACAACTAGGTATTATAACTTCCAGAATTAAATCAATATTTCAACTCTACGAATCTCTATTTATTGATGTGGTGGTTCTTTTCAAGCCTAGTTTTGAAAGAGGGCTTTGGTACCATATGTCACATATCCCGACTCTTAAAAAAAACTTTTTTTACTTTTTTAGACATATAAAAATATACACAAACACTCTCAGGAAAGTTAACACCCTATTTTTTTTCCTACTAATCCATTGTCTTGAAATATAGATTCACAACCTTTTCCTTCTTTGCGTAGAGGTGAAGAACAATTTATCCAAGTATATATTCTCTTGATATTTTACCTATTTTATTTTGATTTCATAACACCATTATGCGAATTGTCCTTAGGTAACTTCACTTGTTCCTTTCCCTAACAACTTGAATTCAAAATTAATGAATATCCCATAAGCTCTATGATCATATTGAAGGTTAAGGCCATTTATACAATTCCCTTTATCTTGACTGTGGTCACACTCTGTTGACTATATTATTATCAATATATCTATGCACCTAAAATTTAAACCAAAGGTAGAAACCTCTAGAATATTTCCTCGTCCACCTTCATTTATATGTCTTTTTTGGCCAAGACCCTTTTGATTTCACTCATAATGGATTTTCAAGTTTTTTCATTTCCTCACTTTGATGTACAATTCTTGAACAATGTGACCATCCGAATTTTTCCAAGTCTTGGTGGTCATGCAATATTCACATGATCACTGGTATTATGGTGAGGTGGTCAGATCATAATGCTTCTTAAAGAGCTAACGATTGATACTTACTTGTGTAATCATAACCTATTGCTATGCCTCCATTTCTCCCTTATTTGGTCTGCAATTGCTATGAAGAGCATCATGGCAAGAGACTGTCGCCAAGAATAATATCTATCCTTGTTGCAACTAGATCTGTCACTAAATTTTTGTCGCAAGAAAAATTCTCTCGACTCTCGTGAAGTTTCCATTAATTCCTTGTAAGGGTTTAAATCAACCTTCCATGCACTTACACTTTTTGCCAGTGCATTTCATATTTTTCCCTTCATTTTCTTACTTCTACATTTCCTTTTTCTTCCTACTATTCTAGGGACTTTGGTGTGAAGCTAATAGTGAGCTGGTAATGCTAGAATCTAGTACCTGTAAATCTCGTCTGGACAAAATGTAAGTACCCACCTCTAGTAATAGTCACGAGGAGAAGGGTTTTACTATTGTTTTCTTTTAGAATGATTCTTTTTTGAACATTGTTAGTTTAGTTTCTTGAATTCTTTGATTCTAGGGTTGTTGGTGCCTCCCGGTGCCATCCTTTACTAGCATAAAAATAGGGGTGATATTGTTGGGAACATACTCCTCCCTACAGGCATCAAGGGTAGGTAATTTTAACCTAGAACCCCCACTTTTTTCTTCCTATTGAATTTTAAGTTACTGCTCAGTTTGACCCATGGTTGTGTTTATTTCAAAGTTGAACCATTATAGAGCATTTGTTAGTTACCCACTCTGTCCTTTGTGGAATTTCTTACCATCCTATGGTGCACTATTGACCCTAAGTTTGCATAACCAGGTTACAGGAAAGGGGCAATTGGTTCCTCTTCTTTACACAAGTATAAGTCATTATTCTATGTACTCTACCCTTCCTCCTTAATATAAGATGTTTTGTATTTATATTATGAACACAAGTATGATGGCAGGTGGCTTTGTTGAATTTGTTGCTAAGAAAATTCACCACCGACGTCTAACTAATACCCTAAAATTCCTATAGGCTTTCGTTCCATGAATAATGTTAGGGTCCTTCTTATGACACCAGGATTCTGGTGTCAATTGTTACCTTGATGATAAATATTATCTTCATTTATGGGGCAGATTGTAAATTTCTGTCGTTTAACATTACTATGTTCAGAGATGATTACAAGTGGAAAGTCTACATTAGGCGTGTAGCCTCTGATTGCTACTTTTTGTGATATCTAGGTAAATTCCCAAGGGATCGTACAATAATATATTTAACATAAACCTACTTGGGTATTTTGTTTTATGTTTGCTTTTTTAACTTCTGAATTGTATATTATTCTCCCAACTATGGTCACCATCAATCAAATGCATTTCTTGATGAATTTCAACCTTCTCATATTTATTATTTTCCCATAATTCTCATAGAAATGTTTTATATTGAATATTAAACTTTATTTCCACTTTGCTTATTTGAAATCTCAATTCTATAAGATATGGTACTATAAATTGAAAATAAAATAGGTCTTTCATTGTTAAATTTTCTTTTTGCATTTGATTATTGTACACCTCTTAGTAGAGGATTTGGTGTCTTATGGTGCCAGTTCTCTTGCAGTTTGTCTAATATGTAATTTCCAAATTGCACAAAATAAATCCTGATTTCCTCATATTTATTCTTAACTTGTATTGTTATCCTAGTCAAAATAAATGTTCTAGCATCATAAAATGGTAAATGTTAATTGTTCAAATTTCTCTTTCTACTTTGTAGTTCCAATTTTTTGTAAATGATGCTACGATAAGTAGGTATGTGTGATTTTAATCGTTCCCTGCTCTTGTGAATAATTGCATTATCAATGGTTTCCTCTATGCTCATATTTTTAATCTTGTACCCCACAAATCTACAAAGAGGAGAACAATTACTATGTGTAATAATACCATTCTTAATAGGGTAGAATTTTTTTGTTGTTAAATTGAATTCTGTAAAATTCCTCATGATGATATTGTTTATTTTCTACACATGTCTCACCCCATGGGTTATTTTCTGGCATTTCGTGTTGCCTGTTTATTTTTCGTAATGAGCTCCTAGGTTCCATTCATGCACTGTATAAAAAATTTGTTAAATAAACATAAATAACCTTTTCCACACCATAACATAGGTTCTATTTAAGCTTGACTCAACATAAGTAGATATATTTTGACTTGCTACGTTTGTTTAGAAAAATGGATTGTGTTACAGTGGATTTATTTAATTTATACCACTCTGAGTGAGTTGTTACCATAAAATGTTCAAAACCTAACATAATAAATGAGGGTGAGTGGTCTAACTACTCTCTCATTATACCTATACTTCAGTTCCATGTGTTTTTACTTTAATTCAGCCCTTTGCACTTGCAAGAAAATATGTATGGATCATAACAGACCTACCTTCATACTTAAATAAGAATGTGTACCTAAATAATTTAATAAATCAGCTAAATATACAGATAACATATTTCTATGTTAAAATATCAAATATAATCATATGGGTCATGCAAGACTTTACTTTACTATAACATAGTCTTTGACATGTACAAAAATAAATTGTTTATATGCACCAATAGTCGAGTAATTAAATCAAAACTTATATGTACATAGAAAATTCTAATCGTATTCGTCGTTGGAACTATACTTGGTAGAAACATTATCCTCCTAGCGATGAACTGATCCACCATTCCCCCCATGCTAATATATGATTACCTCTAAATCAATAACCTCATTGATTCTTCAAGGGTATATTTTATAATCTTTCTTTCCAACATATTTTGTTAGTAATGTCTTTCCTCTTTGGGTTTACCAACCCACTGCCTAGGCTTTCTTTCTTTTCTTTTTTGAAAAATTTGTTGTTTCCTTTTCTTTAATGCCCGCATTTCTCTCTCATGGCACTTTATTCCACCCATACTTAGTGTATTTATCTAGATAATTGATTTAATAGGTCTTTCTCTCCCACCTCATTAAATCTTATTTATTTCCTCCTAGGGATTTTTAGGAGTCCTTTCTAGGGAATATTTATTTTGATCTCATCCATCAATGATGGTTTCCAATTTTTGGCAAGAATCTCTTTACTCTAGTATTTCTTTCCCAAGTAGTTTCCAATTATTCATTGATAAATAAAAAGTTATTTATCACATCATATTAACCTTCTTATTCACATTTATTTCAACACGGAAAGACTTTCTATCCATCAAATCTAAAAGTAGTTTAGTCTAAACATAGCAAGACATTAACATAGAGAACAAAGGAGTATTACATCTTTTGTGTAACTAAACTTTCAAAGCAACTTTCAGATGGATCATAAAAGTGGGAGTGGAAATTTGATAAATATTTCAAAAGATATTTAGATATATTAGATACATATCTAGATTGTAATGATGCACTCTCAACTGCTGGAACTTGTGGAAAGATCATTTGAGAAGAAATAATGATTTGGTATGATATGATCATCAAATAAAATTGAAAGACTAGAAGCTCTTGATTCTCATGACTAAGGCCTTGAAATTCATTTACACATTGGTCCATTAATGCACTCGATGAGTGTTCAATGCTTGATCTCGTAATATGTTAGCATAAGATATCCAAAATTTAAAAAATAAAGGTCAAATAAAAATTCTAAACAAACCATAATAAATTGAGAATGAAAAATAAAATTACATTATCATTTACAGTAATGTTACAAATAGTGTTACACGATAGTTGGTATTTATTTGAAATAATTTCCTTTTCGCAATTATTAGCAGAGATAATGCAATTTGAATCGATGTCGACATCTACTTGTGGAGATGAAAGAGGTCCACGACTATGAAAAATAATTACAACTTGAATAATATTTGATTCTTAAATGTCGATGGAATCTTCTTATAAAGAAATGAAATCATTATGAGATTTAGCAAATTCAGAATGAGGACTATGAACATAAAAGGATCTCCCATCATGACATATATATTTACTTTTAGAATTAAGAACATGGTCATTTGATGGAGGATAAAATGACTCACAATTCTCAAATTGAAAATCATCATCATAAATGACTTCATAATTACTAATAGCCCTCTCTTCCTTTTCTGAAAGTAAATTAGAACCAAGAAAATGATTAGATGCAAAAGTATGGGAATTCTTAGAGCTGGTGAAAGTATTGACAATTAAATAATCACTATCCTAATCATAACTAATCGACAATTTGTCATTCACTAAATTTGTGACAACTCCTTTCTTTTCTAAAATTTCATTTGTATGAGAAGGAACTCTTAAATGATTAAAAAACAGATTAAGGTCGGAAAAAAATGTTAGGATAAAGAGAAAAAAGGTTTTGTAAATAAATAATAGAGAATTATGTCCTTTTACAATAATCATCATAAAAGTATTCTTGGGTTTCTAATATTGTCATTAATTCATCATTTCCTTCAAGGAAAGACCCATATTTTTTAGAATTTAAAATGGTCTCTAAAGTGTTGGGAGGATGCCTTACAATGCATTCCTGAGAGTGATAATTTAAATCATCTGAATCATATGGCTGAAACTCATAGACAACATCAGAAATCTCAAAACAAATTGATGCAAGAAGCACATTGAAAGGATTAACTTTAACCATTTGCATTGTCGCTTGCTTATTTGCTTGTTATTTATTGCTTGCTGATTTTTTTACAAGATTATTTTCTTCTTTAGTAGAATCAGCGTGATTTGGGTCAGCAGTAGTATTTTGACTTAGAGCATCTCTAAGTTCAACATTACTTATTTTAACAAAACTTGCTTCCTCTTAAAATTATTTATTATAAGTGTTTGCATCTTTTGTTTGATGAGGATCGGTGACACCATTTTGTGCAATTGGTCTTTTTAGAAGTGGAAAATACACTTAAAAGAGTGGCACGTTCTGGTTCTTGTCAAGTTTGGAATGCAAGTAAGGGAACAAATATATTCAAACCATTCCATCAATTCAATATCTAAAGGTCTATTTTTAGATTTAAATCTTATTCAAATGAATTGGAATATAATAATAAAATTTATGGAATATTCATTTTCAAACTTTCATAAATTTGCAAGTTCAATGCATACATGTTCATAATCATAGCCATCAATTTTTTTGAGGAACTTTGTGATAAATTGGTCTCAACTATGAATATAAGAAACTATAAGTCATTCACACCATCTTTTTGCTTTACCTATGAAAATGAGAGTAAAGATCCTACATAGAATACCTTTGTCAACATTAGAAAAAGTAGAATTTGTAAAATTTTGAATGAATTGTAAAACATGATCATACGCGTAAGTCTTTCTCTTAACTTTACGTTTAACGAGAGTCTTACAAGTCTCGTTGAAGTGTTGGAAGATGAAAATCCAAAGATACAAGTCCAAATGGGAGATTTGGAAGGAGCCATTGCAAATAAATAAAAAAATTTAGAATACAAAACTCAAAAAAGAAAACTTATTGTTTGCCCTCCTTCTAGCGCCAAAATTGTTGATGGCCAAAAATGACGAAAATCAATAATGGGGAGATCACCTGGTCAAGCCCCCAAACTAGGTAAGCCCTTGTATATTTGTGATCGTGATTATGATTGGTTCAATGGGTCTAGTTACCCTCACTCTCCCTACTAACTTGTGATGTTTAAAATTACCATCAACAAGAATAAGCATTGAGACTTACCCCCTTACAACTAGCTTGCAAGAAAGAAATATGTAAGATGATACACGAGCTTAGCCAAGCCACCATTGAGGTTTATCCTATGTAAGTAGACATATAAAATATGAGAACTAAATCTAAATCTAAATCTATATGCACACCTATTTACTAATGCATAAAAATAAAGGAAGCTACTCGAACTTGATACCTAGGAAACAACTCCTAAATACCAAGTGCAAAGATTCAAAGATGATGGAGATTTAACATGGTTTTTAATGATGAATATAAAGTTGTTGAATTAGTTCTAATAATTGATCATATTAATATAGGACATGTTCATTTTAGAGATCAAAATGCTAAAAGATAAATCATTAAATGTTTGGAAATAGTTCACATAATTCTAATGAAAATTAAATCATTTTGTTGTGATAAAATTTTGAATAGTTACTCAGAAATTTGACTAAATATAAGAGAAAATCGAGAATAAATAGCATATCTATAAAATAATTAGATCAAATAGCTAATTCAATAGACAAAATTTCACATATCTCCCAATAACGTTCAAACATGTAATCATTAGCATAAATCTGCTATAAAACAATAAGATTTTTATTCATAAATAAAATTATTTGAGATACAATATTAAACGTGGATCTCATGAACTATCTTCACAAACAGTTTCTCCAAGATTCCTTTGAAAACCTTCAACTTTATCGATGGGAAAAAGAGTTGCAATAGCGCAAGTTCTAGCCTCTACAACGGAGATTTGATCTCAAAAAGAACCCTCAAAAAATTATATCTCAATATTCCCAATGAATTTATAGAAAAAATTCTCTTTACAGTAATGAAAAGAGTCCTCCTAGATGCAGTAAAAAAGAACCATTCATTCATTCTCCAAATGGTTCCTTATAATTACATCTAAAATCTCCAAGAAAGGAAAGTTATGACAACATGACTGAGATCTCTGATTTTAGTTGGAAAAGAACCCTCTTTTCCTATTGTTGGTGAAATATTGCTCAAAGACGCATAGGCCTCCTATCCAACAATTTCTCTCTAACATAACCCAAATAAAAATTAAAACTAATAACAAATCAAGAGAAAACTCAAATTTTTAAAAGTGTCAAAAACAAATTAAAGAATTCAAATCCAATTTCATAAATTAACCTAAAACAAACTTATTCTTTCCCTTGCTTTTAATTGTTCCCTATAGATATTTCTTGGCAAAATTAGCAGTCTAAAACTAAATTTTGAACAACAAGAGATTGGCCAAATGAAAATCTTTCCAAAACAAACTCAGGAATTCATTTTTTTGTTGCAAATTCGTAGTTGTAGCTTATACTAAATTTTTGGAATAGAAAATTACCATATATAGTCAAGAAACCACTCTTTAATCCTTCTTCTCAGAAGTAGCTTTCCAACAATCCTTCATTTGCTTCATTTGATTAAGTAAAACGCAAAATATCATCTTTCAAAATTGTGTTCCAAATTAAACTGAATATGTTATGTTCATAAAATTCTGAACAGTTTATTAATGTTTTATTTTAATATATTTTAAAAATATTTAAATAATAAAAAATTACAAATAAAATATATTTATTAATATAATATATATATATAATATATATATATATATATATAAATTAAATTAAAAATTAAACAAAAAATAAATATAATCAAATATTATATTAAAAGGGGGGGGTTAAAGTTTCAATTGGTCATACATACATACATGAAGTATGGGGGAGAGTTAATGTGGAAGGACGGGGTGGATGTCCGTGAGTTGAGTGCAGGACCTCCCCCACTCTATTATAGTTTAATATAGTTTAATAATACCTCTTTTATGTTCCTCCTATTATAATAGTATGATGTGAATGCCTTTTATGCTCCTTTCATTTCCATGTCATTCTAGGAGTTCATCCTCGCGAGATTTTTCTTTGTGATGCAAATGAAATCCTCACGGAGGAACCTTTAGGTTGATATCATATATATTTAAAAATTAATTATAAATAAGTGTATAATTATTTATAATATCGTATTTTATTATATATATATATAAATTTTGAATAGGGTGGTTGGTAATAACATTAAATTATAAAATAAAAAAATAAAAAAATGATATTTATAAATTAATTTAATTTGATTAACTAAATTGTAATTAATTTAATTTATTAAAATATATTAACATATAAAATTAATTTTATTTTATCATTACAAATTACAAAAATATAGTAACATACATATTTTATGTTAAGGTATTGAAATTGATCAAATTTTGACAAATGATATTTTCCAAACTATAAGTCAGAATGATATGAAACTTGAACTATTGGAAAGCTACCAATAAAATGAAATCAATGAAAACATCAAAACAAAAATTCATAAAAAGTGAAAATCTTAAAAAAATAAACAAAATTAGAGCATATAGGAACTGATATCAAGAAAATTTATATAAAGGAACCCATAATTTAAGTTTTAAAAAATTATAGGTGGTGTTCCACCTAGGTTCTGTTGACCATTCGAGATACTAGATAGAGTTGGGCTAGTGGCCTATCGGCCAGCACTAACGATTCATATAAAAGTTCATAATTCTTTCATGTTTCTTTACTGAAAATGTATGCTTGTGAATATATTCATGCAATTGATTCGAATGTGGTGCAGTTTGAACTAGAAGATGAATTACAGGTTGAATCCCTACAAATGTTATATTAAAGGGAATCCATGCTTTAGAATCAAGTCATCACCCAAGTTACTGTGAAATGGAAGAACTTCAGCCTAGAGGAGGCTATGTGGGAGATGGAGGATAAAATGCGTGAAACATTTCCTTCTTTTTTCCAAAAGCAAAGGGAACTAAAAGAATAACACCAAGGATGGTGTTTATTTTGAGAGGGGGAAGATGTGATACCCCCATGTTTTTATTTTTGAAAAAAATATTATTTTTAGACTACTGGATTATTTTTTTACTTAATGACTATGGAATCCAAGATTGAAATTAAATGATTATGTAGTTAAATTTTATATGATGAATAAATTATTTCATTTCTGGGAACAAATGGAATAAAGCACACGATTAATAAAGACTTCCTGCTATTCAAGAAAAAAATGTTAAGTGGTCAAGTCCACATATTGGACCTTCCCAAAAACTATCCTAAAATATTCCAGGAAGAAAATACCAATTCAAGGATAGCATAATGGGACAGAAATATTATGCTAAGAACTTATATAGGGAGAATTTCTAAGTTAGGTGAAAAGGAAAAATGAAAATCAAAGTGGGAGAGAAAGTTGTGTTTTAAAGATAAAATAAATACTTTTTATTATTTGAAATAAGAATCATAAGTAATTAAAGGGTACAAACCCTAAAAGTAGGACACTACTAAGGAAAAATATGTTGGTAAGAATTATAAAAATAGATGATTGTTACTCCTGGACACAAGAATTCTAAGATCGGAGAGGGACATGGGGCTTCACTCAATGAACCTTTGACATATCATGTTCGTTCATGGAATACTAAACAATACCCTTAATTTCACTACATTTTATAAAATACCTCTAAAAGTCACATTATTTAACACCCTATCAATACGAACCCATTACACCTTCCCAATTCAAAAAGACCCTATTTCACCATATATTATAGGTATCTATTTTTTCATTCATATTTTTTATACCCTTTTATAGTTTTCATTAAATTTGAGCTCCATTATTTATACCTAACAATATAAAAACCCTTTACCCTTTATTATGTGCTCAATATATTATGTAATTTTTTCCTCAATGTATATCCCCTAATATGAACACACATGGTATCGTATTGCTCCACTAGTGAAGCCCCCATGGGGGGCATTGTTGGCTACAAATCATTGGTTAGGAGGAACATGCTCTCTCTCTAAGTTTTTCCCAAGTGACTTGTGTATTCTCAAATGATTATGATTCTCTTATAATTTAATAAGTTACACTTATTACTGTTAGTTACTACTACAATTATGAGTATTGTTGTAATTATTGAATTATACAAGAGGCTAAATGTAGTGAATAGTCAGAGTAGATTAATATGAATAGAATTGTGCATGTATTGTTATTATAATATGTTTTAAATGCCTAACTTAAGTTGATTGTTTCGATATGTGTGTGTGTGAGAGAGACTTATAGATTCGATTTTGAGAGTTATAAGAGTAAAGCGTCACCCGTTATAATAAGGGGATCCAAGTCTAGCTCTCGATAAAGAATCTAAATAAACTATATTTTTAAGAACTTTATTCTTAGATAAGAATAAGGGTAAGGTTCAAAATTTAAGGCATACATAAGAGGCATGGGATAAAACTAAAAAATAATTACGTAATACCTCCTACGAGAGTAAATTGGAATAAAATGGAAGGAGAACTATACTAATTTCTTGTAACTAAGTATGGATAGGAAAAATAAATTCAAGGAAGGAAACATGGAACAAGTCAAGTAAGCATGAACATTATTAATATTTAAATCTATTTGTGAGCCTAGTTAAGAGTCATGGTTAAGAAATGAGAAAGTATCCTGAAATATTTATGTAAATAGTATTCTAATTTTAGTCACTATATCTAAAAAAATATTTTTAACTGAGCCATCACATAGAAGTATAGTAAAGTTATTTAAAGTACATATTGTAAAATTATACATAGTAGATGTATATGCATATAACTTTCATATGAGGCAAAAAAACATGAATGGTTATGAAATTTCAATGTTGGTGGTAAAGTAACCAAAATAGGTTGTATGAGAAAGAGTAACGATGTGACCAATTAGAAGACACATGTAGAGACCATTTATTAAGTATGAACTCCTCCAGGCAGTTTGCATTGCCATAAAAATTATTACAGAACAGAGTAGTAGGGGGGGCTAATATTTGGATATTAATATTACCAAAAAAATATTATTATAAGCACATTAAGTCACAATATCGATTTATGTTTATCTATAATGGAAAACTTTTAGTAAGTATTCACAATTTAGAAAGTATGACACTAAAATAAATTTTGTAACAGTAAGGGTAATAACCTGTGCCTAATGGCCTAGTTCTAGAAATTGAATGACCATAATAAGGGTATCGATTAATATTAACGTACAAATGATATCCATATAGTAATCTAAATGGGAACATAAAATTAAGCTATGACCTTGTGGCATATGTATTCTAGAAAAGGAAAAGGTATAAGTAAACATTCTGAGCAACCAAATACATGTAATGTGAATACTAGTTTGAAAAAAAATACATACAAAAAATTTGTGTGCAAGGACATGGTTAGCTCAAGACATAAATAAATGTAAAAGATCTTATTCTTATACATAATTTACATCATTTAAACATCATATTGGTCGTGAAGCCTAAAATCCCGTTGAAGGGAGAATATGTCATTGTTCAGAATAAAACAACCTAGAAAAACATTGACATTCTGTTTCTATTGAGGAAACATAGAAAAGACTACCCAAGTACATATATGAAAATTAGTCATTAAGTAAGTGTGGTCGACCTCAGAAAAAGTCAGTTTTAGCATCCATTGACAAAGGAAAATCTCCATAGATGAAATGAAATGGTGCAAATTCACTCCACCAAATGACGTACCTGCAAAAGAGTTAAAACACAAGATTAAACCAAGAGAAAATCATAATTGTGGAGATTATTAATTAATAAACTAAAGAAAGAAATGTATACGTAAGAATTAGAATTATTCTTCGTAGTGCCAATTATCTGCAAGCTACAATAATAATTCATTATTAGTATAGTATTCTAAAAGGGACAAATACATTATATATGAGAAGAAAACAAAGACCTAAATAATAAAGTTGTGTAAGAGACTTTCAAGCCATAACAAGACTTACCATGATTGATTTGAAACAATAAAGTATAAAAATGACAGTGCTAAGATTTAATGCTTAATAACCCTTGGTTAAAGGTGGCAACCCTAAGAACATGGATAGAAAATTACTTGCAATCAAGAAAAACAAAATTAAAAACCCAAAGGATAAAATTTAATAAAAAAATAAAGGGATTCCAAACCTAAAGGTTTACAACCATGACCGGTACATACCACGAATATAATGACAAAAACATTAAGGTGATAGGGTAAAACCGTAAGTCAGAATATGAATAAAACCCAAAAGTTGAAATGGAAAATACATGTAGTTTCAAGGACAAGAAGGAAGCTTTCCAAAGGCACAATGAAGCCATATCAAAGGAATGACATATTGAAACTATGGCTACATAGAATTCCTGCACATTGTGAAGGAAATAAGTTAATTAAATTTCTTAAAGTCATATATAAGAAACCTTTAAAAATATTAGGGAAATGTTAATAGGAGGAGTGATTACCTAGAGATGTGAATGAGGGTATTGTGCTGGTGAAGAAGTACCATAATGAATGTCTTGACATCGTCCTAAAATGACCCCCTTATCACCTACAATTTCCATAAAAAACAAATGAATATATTAAGAGGCCAAATACAAGAGTGAAAGAGAGTTGAAGTATACATTAGCATGGTGCCAATTCCAAGTAAAAACTTACCATTTTTTCATTGAGTTAATAGTTGTTTCCTTTTTGTGTGGACATGTCAATGCACGTAGAGAATGTGCATAATAACTTTAATAATACGGGTCACATGGAAAGAAATCACCTTGAAATCATAGCAAAGCCTATCAATGCTCTAGCCACAAAGATCCCAAGACAAAATGACCAAATGAGATGAAATTTAGGGCTTCTTTATCCTATGGAACACCTTTCAAAACACCATTGGATTTCCAAATCAGATCGAAACTTTCAATTCGCAGTTAAACGTGGCAAGTAAGACCATGTGAACGCACGCGACAAGGTTTGGCCTATCAAATGTAACCCCGTGTGCGATGGATGGCACCACAATCCAATTCACGTACCATATGAAGGTACGTGGTTTAACCCATATATACAAATGCCTTAGACCCTTGCAATGAGAAATCTCGTGCATATCCATGGCAAAATTAATTGAGAGTGAGGTGGGGGAGTTCCTATCTTCATTGCGTATACAAGGACCAATAAAAAATGTATAATCCTAGTGGTACATTCATGGGTTATACCACTCTTGAATGAGCTAGGTTACCAGGATTATAATTAGGATAAGTATATAAGTAAGTCCTGAATTCTAACTCATATATCAAAATTAATGGGAATTATTGGAAGTACTCCAAGATTAATTCCACGCATAGTATCTCCATTATAACGTGAGATGATAGTGATACAAGGGAGTTATTTTCAATTATAAGTAACAATATCTAAGATAATGGAAATATTATTTATATATAAATGTTACATATTAGTCTTGGAAATTGGGTGATAATGTTCAACATCTAAATATGTAAAATATACTAGTAAAGAAAATCTAAATAGGTAAAATATCCTCGTAAAGGAAAAAAATTATTGTTTAAGAGGTATGTTAAAAAACACATTACTATAGTTTTTATTACTTTTTCATATTTCTAGTTTATGTGTTTTATTTTTTTATCGATTTATACTAGATCTTGTAAAATATTTAATATTTGGTTTATTATACATTTAATGGAATAGAGAATACATGCAGAGTTATGATGGGGAATAAATGTAAAGTAGTGATAGAAAATAAATGTAAGGTAGTGGAAGGGAATAATTGTTGGGTAGTGGTAAGGAATAAATGTAACGCAATGGTAGGGAATAATTTCTTAGTGGTTTCTAACATGTGAAAATGAAAAAACATAAATTTCTTATAGTTTTATTATTCTTATTTATTCAATGTTAAGGTTTGAAGAAAATAGAGGGTGTAAGTTTTATTTCACTATTATGATGTGCAATTTTTCTAGAGTTATGCTACTATTGAACACTTTTGTTGAGAGCACATAGGCTCTTTATTGTAACCATTTAGTTAATGGTAAATAAACTGAGTGCTCTTTAAAGTATGTTGTTTTCCATGAAATGGTATCCCCTAAGAAATCATGTTGTTAATGATTTGTTGTTTATTTCTAGAGTTATGCTACTACTGAACATTCATGCTAAGAGAGGAGATGCTCTATATTGTAACCATTTAATTACTGAGTAATAAACTGAATGTACTTTAAAGTATGGGGTTTCTTATGAAAGGGTATCCCCCATGAAATCATGTTGTTAATGGTTCATTGCTTATTTCATTTATTTGTAACTGCTTAACTTTATCTGCATGTTATTCTCTGATGTATTTGTGTACAGGGAGTATTTTATACCTCTACTTCCTTTTATTATTGATTACTAAATTTTTCTAAAGAAGGAAACATAGAAACTTTCTGGAAGAATTTGTGGGATTCAGTCTAGAAAAAGTTATCTATGAAACAAATTATTTACTTTAAGGATGATCGATGGTGATTCAATAGTGTATCACCTCAATGCATTTAATACTATTCAATATTATTGTGACCTAGTTAATCATAGTTGAATTGAATATGGAGAACGAGGATCATTGTATGGCCCTTTTGTGTTTTCTCTAGATTCATGAGACAACTTGGTAATGTCCATTCGAAATGTTATAAAGACATTGGTTCTTGATGAGGTCATGGCTCTAATAGGAAGTGAGGCATAAAGTTCCTAAGTCCATTAATGAGGACTTAGATTTTCATAGAATATTAACAAATAAATGCAAGAAGAGAGAATAGAGAATCTACGAGGATTCATACTTATCTTAAATTATAGGAACTTTGGAAAATATTATGAATTATTAAAATTTCAAACATAAAGAATTTGGTTATTATTTTGAAAAAAATAAAATCTATAAGGATATTGTATAGCATTTATATTTTTTTGGCAATCATGATAGTAAAATATTTTAATCTATAAAATGTGTGAATAAAATGGAAATTGGTTTATCGAAAAACAAATAGAAATTTCGCACATGTGCAAGAATGATGATTCAAGGAGATATAATACTTGCTAAGGGTGTTGAAGTGGTCACTTTATTCTAATTGGATGCATGTAGTATTGTTTTTAATAGTTCTTGAATTTCTATTGTGAAGGGGTGTGCATGATCTACACCTTCCCAATTGGAGCCTCCTCAATAGGTTCTTGTTTCATATTACAAGTTATCTAAAGAGAATACAATGTTATGGTACCAAATAGTGGGTCATATATACGAGAAGAAGGGCTTACAAGCCTTGAAAAGGATAAATATTGTTGATAGATTGAATGATTATGCTCTTGAACCTAATTTTTGCAAGCACTACATATACGAAAAAATCATGCTCAATTGTGTTCTACTTCTCACAAATCTCTTATGTTGTTGGGATTAATTCATTATGATGTATTTGGTTTAGTTAATTTTTCTTTAATTTATAAGGGTTTGAAGTATGAGACATTAAGAAAAACATGGGTGTATTTTGATACAATTAATATAAAGTTTTTAGTTGGTTTAAGGATCATAAATACCTCTTAAAAAATTATACTACTAGGAAGATTAAGGTGTTGAGGAATAAAAATGGTAGTAATTGTTTTTCTACAAATTTCGATAGGTTTTCTAAAGATAATGGAATTGAAAGGCATAATACAACTCCATATACCCCTCTTGTAAATGGAGTTATAGAATAGATGAATAGTACATTGATGGAAAAAGTTAAGAGCATGCTTAATAAAGTTTGCTTAGAGAAGAAGTTTTATGTCGAATTGGTTGCTACTATGTTCTACTTGCTTTTTAGGTATCCCAAATACGATCTTGTGGATAATACAATTATGGAAGTCTAGATAGGAAAGAATCACTCACTTTTGATCTTCATGTTTTTTATTGTAAGGCATATGCTCATGTGCCTAAGGAGAATTTATTGAAGTTGGCTAATAAGTCTATGAAATGTATCTTCCGTGGCTATGTTACTAATGTGAAAGGTACAAAATTTGGGATCATATGGCTAGAAATCCTTTCCATATTGAGAAATTTATTTAGGCCTTTCCCTTAATGGTGCAACTAGAGTAGGATGAAGTTTGTGGTGAAACTACCACCCAAGGTTGAGAAAGTCGCACCATAAAATGAACGAGAAGTTCACTATGGACATGATGAGGAGGAGTCTTTATAGAGTTTAAAATAGGAATAAGAAAATCAAACTTAAACTTTGAGGTCCACTTGGCAATGAAACAAATCCAAGAAGTATAATTATAGTTATTCTAATTTCAAATATGTATTTTCTTTATTTGCTAAAACTAGTGAGCCTAGAATTGTGAAAGACACATCAAACATGGAAGATAAGAATTCCTAGAGATCATCCATGGATGAGGAAATCATTACACTTAGAAATAAAAATACATGGTACTTGGTCCCAATGTGTGATGGATGGAAACCCATTGGATATAATTGAGTGTTGAAAAATAAGATTGGCTTAGATGGAAATACTAAAAAGCACATGGCAAGGTTTGTTTTAAAAAGGATATTTCCAAGTTTAGGGGATACAATTTGGTGAGATATTTTCCCCACTTACTAAGATAACATGTATTATGTTTCTATTAAATATAATAGCATCCTTTTATTTATATATATATATATAATAGGTGGATGTGAAAAAAAAAAATCCTACATGATGTCTTGAAGTAGGAGATCTATATGACACAACGAGAGCACTGTGTTGAAAAAGGTAAAGAGTTATTGGTTTGCAAGTTAAAAAGAATCTATTGTCTCAAATAATGTCCAAGAACATGGTACAAAAATTTTAATTACTTTGTGTTGGGACTGAGATTTATGAGATCCAAATCAAAACATTAAATCACAAACCAGATGGTGATCATTTCCTTATTGTCAAATTCTCTGTGAAGATGATGAATTATTCTTTAGTAATAATAAGGATGTGATTTGTGAATTGAAGTCTCATCTTTTAGTACAATTTGATATGAAGGAATTGGGGGATACAAAATATATATTAGGAATAGAGATCATGAAAGATAGAGAAAAAATTACATTGGTTGAGCCCAAGTATGTATGTAACCTTTTCTACAACATTTTTACATGGAATTATGTAAACTATTGATTATTTTGATTTCATTTGGAATTAAGCTTTCAGTTGAGGTATGTCCTACAATAGTTGCAAAGATGGAGGATTGGATCCTATTTCTTATGCTATTGCAGTTGGTGGTTTAATGTAGGTATGTCATACAACACTTGCAAAGATGGAGGATTAACTTCTATTTCTTATACTAGTGCAGTGGTGGTTTAACGTAGGTATGTCCTACAATACTTGCAAAGACGGAGGATTGGCTTCTATTTCTTATGCTAGTGCAGTTGGTGGTTTAATGTAGGTATGATGTATACTAAACCAAAATTTTCCCACATAATAGGAGCCTTGATTTGATTCATGGCTAACTTTAGAAATGAAAATTAGGATTCAATGAAGAGTGTGTTCAAGCATTTGTGAGCTACCTTTGAATATTCCCTGTTTTAATCATACTAATTTTTTATGGTATTCATATTCTATGGATGTAGAAGGGAGGAGATCTATAAGCAAGTACTTGCTTCAATTCATTGGTAGATTAGCAAGTTGGATGAGTAGGCAACAAGTTATGGTCACTTTGTCCATTGTAAAGGAAAAGCATATGGAAATTTCTCATTCCTAGGTCATTTAGCTTATGAAACTATGTTTAGAAGTAAGGTTATGCCAAGAAGATATTATAGTTCAATGCGTGATACTAACAATGATATTAAACAATGTTTAGAAGTAAGTATAAGTTATGGAGCTATTATAGTTCAAGGTGAACATGATAGTAATAGTTCCATTTCTGTAATGAAGAACACCTTTCATGCAAAGGAAAGTTATATAGATATCCAACTCCATTTCTTTAGGGACATATTAGAGGATGGAAATGTGATACTAGATAAATTTGACACCTTGTAGAAGGTTGTAGATGCATTAAGGAACTTTGTGACCATACATAAATTCAAGAGGTATTCTGAGTCTTTTGGCCTTATTGTTCCTAGGACTTAGCCCACATCTTGATTTATTCTCCCTTGTATCCTTGCAAATTTTATTAAAAGTGGGAGAATGTTGGAACAAGTGTACCATACACCTTGCAATGATGTACTAGAGTATGGATTAAGAACAACACTAAATTAGGGAATAAATATAGAATAATTACAAAGAAGAAATGGACATTAGTTGCGAATGAATAATACTTGAGTAGTGGTAGGAAATGGATGTAAAGAAATAGTGGAGCATGACTTGTTTGGCATGTAAACATGGAAAACCATAAATAGTTTATAGTTTCTATATAAAGGATGTAAGTTTTAAGTTTTATGTTGCTATTATATTACTGAAATTTCTTTCAGATGGCAAAAAATAATATTCTATTGTAATAATTTAGTAATTAAATAATACAATGTGTACCTTCCACATAATTATAGCTAAAAAGTTTTCACGATGTTAATTTTTATTATTTATTTAATTTATTTGCAATTGTTTTTTTTAACCCTTTTTGCACATTCTTTTCTTCTAAATTATTGATAAATTATAGTCTTGTTGATCTTCTTTACCTTCATTAGACTGAAATTTCATAAGTTTTATGTTATTATTAAACTACCAAAAATTTTGAAGCTGTAAAAGCTTCATCATGACGTACCCTTGGACTTTACGCAAAGGCTAGCCTCGTTATACAAACGAACCATACCATGATAAATGACCACACTCTTGTTGAGAGTACTAGCTCTCGTTACGATAGAAGGATGATTTGATGTCGTACAAGCTTCATCATGCGCGTAGCCTTGATTCTATTTATAGGATGATTTGATCTTGTAAAAGCTTCATCATGGGCCTAGCCTTTGACTTTGATAAGAGATTAATCTAGTAGTATAAACGAACCATGTCATGATCGGAGACCTAGCTCAAACGTGAAACTCCTTATATACGGAGACGAGGCCAAGATCAATGGTCAAAGAGAAGCTCACTAAACAGAGCATACGATTTGCAATTGGCGCGCTATGCATATAAAGCTTTGTTAATGCACTGCATGTGGAATCTTCATCTTCATCGAAAAATCTTCATTTCTTCGTACTCTACTCAATCTCCTCTAGCCAAGGGACGAGCAGGCATGTTGTACGTGCTCGACGTGCCAACAGTTCAACGGATTTCAACTAACAATCGACAGAGATAACCAATCACGGTCCCAACTTCCTTTTAAGTACTCGTTGAATCCACATGGAGCAATAATATGAATAACTGTTTACTCAGCAATGCAAGCCCATTCATACTGTCTAGCATGCCTCCCCGTCAAACTTTCGCTGTCATTGCTAACCAGCGTTGAACGAATGTGTTGTCATTGGTGACGATACACTGTCTCTAAATATCATCACTAAATAAAAGTATTTCCAACAACTCCAAAGGGATTGCACGAGCTCCACAAAATTCCAAAAACAACAGTTTCACTAGTAATGTGGACCTTATTATTAAATATTATGAGGTAGATATTCTTCGATTGGTTACCCTCAAGTTAGATTTGACGAATAATTCGACATGTGTCATCTCAAAAATTAGTTGTGCCAAAAGTACACAGAATTTATCAAAATTTTATTGGAATTTGCATAATTTTCTGGTCAAATTGGAAGGCTGGGTAAACTAACTGTCAAACCTATTCGCAATTTCCGAAGATTGATATATTGTAACGCAGTAGTCTATAAGGCGATTTTTTGAAAGTCTTTCTGGCGGATTTTTCTGGTCAAAATCTGGCAGCAATTCATTGGAATCCCAAGTTTGATAGCTAGTTTCTGCACAATCGATGGCTCCCAGGGTTTTTCAGGGCGCTGAATCCAAATATGCAGTTAAAAAACCATTTTAACTGCTAACAATCAAGATTTAACCTCATTTCTTCTGCCGTATTCTGTCACCGGAATCTCCAAAAAGTCGCATTATAGAACACTCCTATTGTAACGATCGTCGGGAAGGGTTCGATTCATTAATTTTCATGATTGACGTTGCAAATTTTCAGTGGATTGGGCTTGACTTGATAATTGTGATGTTTTCTAGTATTGTGGTCGAGGTAGGGATGGTAAAGCTTTTCACTTGATGCAAGAACAGGTTAAAATTCGATTTTCAGAGGTAAACAGATTTGACCAAAAAAATTGGCTTTCATTTTTATAAAAGCATATTAATTGAAGACTTAGCAAATTATTTTGGAAAGGCTTTTGGCTTTGGGACATTGTCTTTTGTGTATAATAGAGCATTAAAGTTATAGGATAAAAATTTGAATAATGGAAAAATGGTAAGATAAAATTATATTATTTGAATCATGGAAAAATGATAAGATAAAATTATAAAATTTTATGTATTTTAAGTAAGAAAAATTAAATTTTTAAATGATGTTTATTTAAGTTCATAATTTATTCAAAATTTAATAATTTAATAAATAACCATTGTCTTTCAATCAGTTTTAATTTAAAAAAAAAAAAAAGAAAAAATTAAATATATAAAAATATTAATTAATTTAAATCTAAATGAAATTAGATACATATTTTCATATTTTTCCTAATGGTAAAGAAAATAAAGAATAAGAAAGAGTAGAAGATACGGAATGTCTGATAAGTAATCATTATAACTCTTTTCAAATCCAAGTATATATTACCGTTGGTAATATGTTAACCTTAAATTTTTTGAACTTAAAAAAAAATATAAATATGCATTGAGTTTATGATCCTCGAATACAGGGACGGATATTCGTGTTTTGGATAAGATTCCAGAATTTTTTTTAAGGAAATTTAAGTTTTGTTTGAAATATTATTTTATTAAAATGAATTTTATCTATTTATATTAATATTAAATCTGTGTTGTATAAATTTTTTAATGCATTAATAAATATTGATGATGATAAGAACAAAGAGAATTTAATTTTTAAAAAATTATTGATGATGGTTTGTAAAATTCATTTTAATGGTTGAAGTTGTTGATTCCACTAATAATATATAATATAATAATAATAATAATATAAAATTATAAAACTATTTTAACATAATTTAGAGGTAATTAAATTCAATTATTATAAGAAATATTTTTAGAAGTGTTGGGTGAATTTTAGGGGTAAATATTATGAGGTTTGCTAATTTTTCATGTTTTTTAAAAAAAAAATTGTCAATTTTTATTGTCTTAAATAATTCACCTAAATTTTATAAAAATTTATAAAGATTAGGAGTTGTCTATAATGCGACTTTTTGGAGATTCTGGTGACGGAATCCGGCAGAAGAAATGAGGTTAAATCTTGATTTTTAAGCAGTTAAAATGATTTTTTAACTGCATATTTGGATTCAGCGCCCTGAAAAACCCCTGGGAGCCATTGATTGTGCAGAAACTAGCTATCAAACTTGGGATTCCAATGAATTGCTGCCGGATTTTGACCGAAAAAATCCACAGGAAAAGCTTTCAAAAAGTCGCGTTATAGACTACTGCTAAAGATTATATGAATTCATTAGAAATTTGAATAGTTTTTAAAAACCATACATTTTTCATATCAAGAACCAATAAGATTCCTTAAATTTTTTAAACTTTATGATAAATTTTCATCTTTAAAAATTTTCTTGAAATCGTTAAGGCTCTTAGATGAGACGACTATTTTATGATAAATTTCCATCTTTAAAAATTTTCCTGATATTATTATAGCCCTTAGATGAGAGTCTTGGCTAATCTTCAATTGAAAAAGGATGGATATATTTATAGTGAAATACATCAGTCCGTAGGTTATGAGTAGTTAGTAAATGCTAGCCACCTTTTCTGGTACAACTTTTGCAAAGATAGGTAAATTTTTTAGGCCCCATGCTTTAAGAACTATGATTTTTATCCCACCTTACCCATGGCATAAAAAAATGATCCTTAGACTCCGCCCAAAGGAATCTTAGGCACAACTTTCACATCTTCTTTAGAATGTTTTTTGGGATCCATGTGATAGCTATCTAGTAGGAAAGGATTGCTTCCAAGACTAATTTGATGAGAACCAGTCTCCATGCTCGAGATAACGATCTCACAGTCCAACATTTAATCACTTTTCAAATTTTGCTAATAACCAAAACCAATCGTCTTTCCTATAATAATTAGGTTTCAAATGGAAACCCTGATACTTTAAACCATTATTGAGGGTGGTGAAATTAAAAGACAACAAGTTTTGAGTGGATTGGAGCTACATCTCATCCAATATATATTTCATTAGTGATGATTTTACAATTTTGATTTCCATGCATGTGGCTCTTCTGAATAAGGACAAATATTGTTGTAGAAAATATAGGGTTCTTCTTGAGCCATCACAAGAAAACCAAGATGTCATTGACAAATAGAAAATGAGTGATTACCATATTCCTAGCCACCACAGTGCCTCAAAACGGCCCTCTCTCTCTAGCATCTAATAGTATCTAGTTGAGACCTTCAACTATAAGGAGAAACAACAAGGGAGAATGGCGGAATCCTTGGTGCAATCCTCTTTGAGCAGAAAAGAAAGGGGAAGCATATCTATTGATGAAAACAACAAAAGAGCTAGAAGAGAAAAAACTCATGACCCAGGTGATGAAAGGCACCTCAAAACCTATGTGTGTTAAAAGGAGGTAGAGAAAGATCCAACTAACACAATCTTAAGCTGTTGAAATTTTGATCTTCAGAATGATAACTTTAAGCTCATTTGTTTTAAGACTATGAAGGCTTTCCTATGCCACCCTGATTTCCTTGTGAATATGATGACATTCCCGAAATCCAAACTATTCCTTGGAAATGACTCTTGAGAAAATATGTTTTATCCATTGAGCGATGATCTTTTTAGTGATCTTATAAATCAAATTACAGAGAGAGATAGACCTATCCATTGAGTGATGATCTTTTTAGTGATCTTATAAATCAAATTGCGGAGAGAGGTAGACCTAAAGTCATTAAAGGGGTTGGGGTTACTCTCCTTTGGAATCAATGCAATAAATTAGTATTGAAAGAGGAAAGCACCTTCCTTGTCTTCCTACGTTCCTCCACTACCTTTTGCAGATCAATTCTAGGAAATCATAGAGGCTCAGGAAGAAATCTACTGGCCACCCATCTAGATTGAGCTCTTGTACTTTTGGAAATTGTGGAGAACCACTTGTAATTTTCCCTTAGAAAATTCCTCTATTAAACTTTGATTCTCCTCTTCCTCAACAAATCTAGGGAATAACTTGACAAACCAAATCACATTAGCAATGGATGCTCTCTCGTGAGCCTTAAAGAGATTTCCAAAGTGTTTCTTACCTAAATTTTATAGCTCCTCAAAGGTGGAGGCAAAACCACCTTCTTGGTTATTTAATTTGCAAATGTTGTTGCCAATTTTCCTCCCCTTCACACAGCACTAGAAAAAATTTGTGTTTTCATCCACCACATTCAACCAAATGTCTATACTCTTGAGCCTCCAGGTTGCTTCATTTTCTCTAATAATTTACTTCTTATATCTTAAATAAGAAGTAGCCTAGACTTTGAATTATCATTAAGGTACCCCCTACACTCATATTTTCCAAAGTCCGCTATTTCCATCTCAACATCCTTAAGTTCTTAAGCATCCCATCTTCTCTTGAGAGTGGTCTAGTTCATTCATGGCCTTATTTAACTTGGGAAAAGTTTTGATAAAATTTAACTCCGATAGAGAGCCCCAACTTAGGACCAAAAGTGACCCAAGTAGATTTCACCAAGTCTAGGTATTCTTCTTATTTAAACCATATTGTGTTAAATTTTAAAGGGCTTGCTAGTTTTTCCCCGTCCCTTTGATTTCCAAGAATATAGGGTAATGGTGAGATTCACCACCATGTATGACCCATTATGACATTAAAGACACCATTTACACCAAATATTCATACAAAAGAAAATGGTCGAGTCTTTTGACCACTCTGCAACCCTCTATTCTATGATTTCTCCAAGTTGTAAAGAATTTTTTCATTTCCATATCTATCAAATTTTCATTAATAAAAATATGCTCGAATATGTTTGTAATGGGGTTAGTTATTGTGTGGGGATCCCAGACTTTAGCCACCACTAGGGAGAAGTTGGTATCCCCTCACAAAATAAAATTCTCAGAGGGGAGTAGATGCTTTGGAAGAAGGGATTCACGAAAAGTAGGTCACCCCGAGAATGACCCATATATATTGACCATACTGAACTTCATATCTAGTTCTAAATCAATAAATTCCATACCCAAGGTTGCATCCACTCCCCCTTGCTGTACAAATTTTAGTTTTCGAGGTTTCCATCTAATGGCTAGACCACCCAATGGCCCATGGGAATTTGAATAAAAATAATCCCATCCTCTTAATAGTTCCTCAAAAAATTTTGTAACCAGGGTACCATCCCCCAAGGTTTACTAAAGTAAAATAATGTAAGGGGAGAATAAATCCGCAACCCTTCACAAGGCTAGTTTTTTAGAGGATTTGACAATTCCCCAACAATTGAAGGATTGGATAATCATAAGGGCACCCCACCCAACGCCTTCACTACTCTAATTGACCCAATGATGGATTTTTGCTTCCCAACAACCACATCTAGATGAGCTTCGACTTGGGTTTTTTCTAAGTGATATTTTCTACCCCTCCCTTTCCCCTCCAACTATATACAAGATTTCCAAGTCCAAGAGAGGGAGGGTTCATTGAGCTATGATCTAGGCTCAGACAAAGAAAATATTTAGAAGATGAGTTTGAGGAAACATAATTATGGCTCTCTCTTATTGAAAAAAAAATCTATGAGGTAATCAATGAGGTGGTGGGAAATACACAGGGAGGAGGAGGAAAGGGAAATGTCATAAGAAGAATAAATTTTAGTTTCACAACCAATTGAGTAGTCTCATCCCTTTCCCAAATCAACAAATGAATCAACTAAATATGATAAAGGAGTTGAAATTGGAAAATCATCTATCCACCAAAATGTGGAGTGGAGAGGGTGACTCAAACCTCTTTCCCTCCTCATGGTGACCCGACACTTCATCATGAACCATGGAACTTGTAAGGGGGTACCTATATCCTCCTTATGGCTAGCAGGCCAAACTTCTTTTTTTGGAGAGAGGGTCATCCCTGATACCTTTGTTCCCATGGAAAGGAAGGGATAAATCCTTCATGATGTGCCTAGCCTTATGGCACCACCTACATTGAAATGGATTCCCCTTGTAATATGAAATCTAAAGGTGGGAGTATTTTTGCCTCACAATTTTCAAATTTTCCACCAATCCTTCGCTTATGCCAATATTAATCAGTATACAGGAAACTTCCTAACCCTTGTAGAATGGAATTCCATTTCTACATCACAAAACTCCCCCAAATAATTCTTCATTTCTTTGAATGCCTCCCAAGACCATAATTGCATGGGAAACACTAGAGAACAAATCCAGATGGATGATTTCTCCAAGATATAGTTCTTTGTGTCAAACAGTGGCAGGCACCTCTTAAATGGAACTAGGGTTGAGTTCATTTCCCATTTTTTAATAGGAACCAGGTTGAATTCTCCCCGGAAAAAAACCTAAAATAGAACCATACCCTTGCTAAAGATGATATTGAAGGCATCATCTAAATTTGTTGTCCCCATTTTTTATTTTTGCAGGCCTTCAGAGATGAAATTTGGAAACAACTACCCCTAGTGCAAACCACTGTGGCCATATTAGAATTTGATTTAACCTCATGCATCTGAATATCACCACCAAACACCATTATATTCCCTCCCTTTTTTTGTATGGTGTACTTAGACTTATTCTTTTTAGGCCTATTCCTAGGGTTTTATTTTATCCACTTGTTGACAGTGTTGGATACCACCAACATACAGGGGATCTCTCCAATGTGAGGTCCCAACTAAACCTTACACCATTTGGTGTAAGATTATCATCCGTCTATATGATTCAACCACCATTGGAAATGTTTTAGAGGTACGCCTTGGTTACAACACATACACAAGAGATCACAAACACCTCTTTGGCATAGAAAGTATGTAAGAATTGTGTGATACCAAATGTAGAATGCTTAGGAAACTTCCACATTTGGTAAAGGAAAACAAGCCTACGGTTAGGGAAGTAATATTATTATCTTAAGGGAGACCCACAAGCTAATGAGAAGGGCTTGTTGATTTACCTACAAATTATTTCACAAGGTAAACAAAAATCATGAAAGAATAATATAACTCATTCAACAATAACCATATCTAGGAATAAAAATATTTCATTAGTCTAGTATGTATTAAGCCAACATATACCAAAAACATATAAAGAATAGTCTTACTACATTCATGATACATGCATGAAGAAGTGTTGACTTAAAGAGATTCTCATTATTAATGGAATGTTCCAAGTACATTGTTACATAGGTGAAACACTAGATCCAATAGTGGAACATGAAGCCATAACTTGCTTCTCCAAAGAATGATTTATCTCCTATGCAATATGAGAAAAGCCAAGCCAAAACTATAAGAATCCCAACCCATTACTTGAGTTATGAGGATATATTTATAACAAATGATAATGACTTTTTATTTTCCTCATGAATTTTCAACTTCTATAACCTATGGGCTTCCATACAACCTTCCATATTCTATAAATTACCACATGCAACAAGAAAAGTGCATGCATGAGTTAAAGAGGGCACAACTATTCATGTCTACAAGGTGCACTCAATTGGAGGGCAGACTAACTGAGCATGAAGAAGTGTGCTCCACCAAGACACTTTTCTTCAACCCAAAGGAGTGCGCTCAGCAAGGAGGAAACTATTCATTATCTTGGAGTGTGCTTTACCCAAAGAAAGTGCTTTTCTTTGATTTTATGTGTCTGTTGCATGGAAAACAAAGCTATTTACTAAGTCAAGTAAATTTATGCCTTCCCCTATCTTTAGACAAGATAACACATGCACTCTCAAAGATAAGGTGATGACATTTAGAAAACATTTTCTTAGGAGGATGTGAAAATTGGAGAGAAAACAAGGATAGACAATCAAACAACATGATGACACTAGATAGCTTGGAACGACAGTTCACATAGGCTCCAAAATTAAGTTACGAAATTTTTTTGGAGGGTTGTTGTCGCATCGACAACATCACCCCCATTCTATATTCCTATGGGTGGCATTGACTCCATATATGATCTGGATTTAAACAGGAATGCAACAAATTATAGAGATAACCATAAACACAAAGATGCAATGGAAATAATGCTTCATTTAATTAATATAAAATATTGAAATATACGTACAAACATATATGGAAATAAACCAGCTAGGGTGATGGTAGCTTATCTTTGAGAAGAGATGTGGTCACTACATGCCTCTGAACTGTGTTACAATGAGTCTCGAAGGCCTATTTATTGTTGAGAAATAATGGAAAACCCTAAACATCCAAAAACCTAACCCTAGAAGATGAAATGCCAAACTATGGGCCCCATTTGGGTAAATTGGTACATCAACTTCCCGGGGTCGTAACTTTAACATACGATCTCCATTTGATGTGCACAATATCTCGTTAGAAGGATCTATCCGAGAACTCCAACTTTGGGAAGAGAAACATTGATTCATGGACCTATGTTACTCCAAATTTTCCCAAAAAACGTCTTTTAGGCTTCAAAATGGCTTCGAAAGTTCAGGACCTGAAAAACTACTAATTTCATGGACCTGTTAGTGAATATGTTGGATGTGCTCAATGAAAATGTTTTCCTTATCTATGGCCACATCAATGGGACATAATGGTTGGAATCCCAAGCCCACCTAAAAAGGGTTGTGGCTAGTCAAGTTGTGGAGAGCCTGGCTGTAACTTTGTTGAACATAGGGGAGGCTCTCGTCCCATTTGCGTGGATGCCTTGAGTTGTACATGCGTAGAATGTGTATGGTCATCCTATTGACAACCTCACTCTGGCCATCAGTTTGAGGATGGAAGGTTGTGGACTTAGTGAGTTTGGTGTCCAACATCGACCAAAGACTGGACCAAAATGTACAGAGGAAATTGTTGTCCTGATTTGAGATGATAGACTGTGGGATCCAAAAGAGTACCCACACTCATTCAAAGAAGAGTTTAGCAGTGGCTTCTACTATGATATTCTTCTTGCAGGCCGCCATAATGGCCATCTTCGAGAACTTGTCGATGACCACAAAAACAGAGTCGTTTCCATGCTTAGTGGAAAGAAGGCCTGACATGTAATCCATGGAGATGGATTCCCAAGGTTGACTAGGGGTAGGCAATGGGGTATAGAGGCCTTACTTCTTGATGGTCGGTTTGGAAATGGCACAGGCAGTGCATGATTTGATGTACTTCCTGACATCCTGGCGAAGATTCGGCCGATACAAATACTTCTGCAATACTGCCACTATTTTCTCGACCCCTAAATGCCCAACAACCTAGCTATAGTGTGCTTCCCAAATCATCTTGGAACACTCACTTAAAGGAACACGATGGTGACCCAAGTGGCATAACAGGGCATCCTGAAGGTAAAAATCTAGAACATGCTAACCCTCCAAGAGTGTCTGGTATGTGTGGCTGAATTCTAGGTTGCTTTTGTAGAGAAGTGGCGAATTAGAAGTCTCATGCCCACAAGAGTTGAGCATGGTGGTTAACGCCATGATCAGTGGTTGATTGAGGCAATCTGTAACATTATTGGTGCTGCCCTTCTTATACTTGATATTCAAATGGACCTATTGTAGGTATGTGGACCACATCTGATGGAAGTCATTCTACAATTTCCCTTCGGTCCGTATGAACTGCAAGGGTTGGTGGTCTGTGTGGATGACCGTTTCCTTCCCCAAAATGTAATACTTCAATTGTCGATAGGCCTACAAAATGGAATACATCTCTTTGTCATAAGTGGGATACTTCATGAATGTGTCTGAAAGTGTCTCACTCTGATATGCCACTGGATGCTCATGTTGAGTAAGGACTGCCCGAATAGCATAGTCAGAGGCATCTGACTCGACCTCAAATTGTTGTTGCAAGCCTGGTAATGTGAGCACTGGTTCCAAGCAGAGGCGATCTTTGAACTCTGTGAATTCCTTCTGTTTATATTCAAACCAAAAGAATTTTGCTTTCGCTCCTCCCTTGGTGACTTAATTCAAGGGCCAAGTGATATGAGAAAATCCCAACATGAACCTGCGTTAGAAGTTGGCAAGACCTAGAAAGGTGTAGAGCTATGTCAGAGTGGTTGGAGATGGCCAATCCCGAATGACTTGGATCTTGGCTGGATCCACATGCACCCCTTGTTCATCAATAATGTATCCCAGATACTGAACATGGGTCATGCCAAAAGTGCATTTGTCCAAATTGGCACATAACTTGTGTTGTTGCAGTGTTTGGAGAACTTGTTGGATGTGTTGGAGGTGATCTTCCCAACTCTAGCTGAAGATCAAGATGTCATCCAAGCATACCGCTACAAATGAGTTGGTGAATGGTCACAAGATGTCATCCATTAGCCTCATGAAGGTTGCAAAAGCATTCGTCAATCCAAAAGGCATAACCAACCATTCGAAAAGGCCCTCCTTGGCTTTGAAGGTAGTCTTCCAGACATCGGAGGGTTTGATTGGTACCTAGTGATATCCTGACTTAAAATCGATCTTGCTAAAATATTTTCCCCCCTTTAGTTGGGTCAAGAGGTCATCAATCTATGGGATCGGGTACCTATTACGAATAGTGATCTTATTCAGCACCCAATAGTCAATACAGAGTCTCCAGGTCCCATCATTCTTCTATACCAACACAATCGGGCTCCCATAGGGTGATGAACTCAAATGGAAGTGACCTTTCTGTAGCAGCTCCTAAATTTGCCTCTTGATTTCATTGTTCTCTAAAATGGCGCTCTGATAGATTGGTCAATTGGGTAGTGGCACACCTAGGGTCATATCAAGGGAATGCTTGACCTGATAGTGCAGAGGAACCCCTACAGGAGAGGTGAATATGTCCTCGTACTCCTCCACGACCTTGTCCATCTGTAGTTTTCAAGGGGAGGGGCCCTATCTCGAGGTCATAGCCACCGTCTTCTGCTTTCTTTGAGGGCGTATCATCAGGAAAACAAATTACTTGGTTTTGGAAATGAGCTTACTACATTGTTTTGATGTAACCAAAGAGATGGCAGTAGGCGGTGCTACCTCTGATATCCTGTACAACTTATTTCCCAAAGTAACAATAACATCACGGGGCCTTGATTCATATATAGAATGTTGCTTCCAAAAGTATGGTTGTCCTAATAATACATCACAAAATTCAAGGGGAGCAATGTCACATAATGCCTCATCTATGAAGAGCTTGATGTTGTATGGAAGGTGATACTGTTGGCTCATGTGAAGATCCTGTCCTTGGTGAAGCCACTCGATGGTGTACGGTTGTGGATGTGTTTTGGTCGGTAAGCCTAGTCGCTTCATCACCTCTGCCGAAATGAGGTTCTTTTGGCTCCCACTGTCGACAATGAACTATAGTGGGGATCCCTTTACCCACATCTAGGAGTGGAAGAGTGGAAAGTGTGAGTTGTTCTTTAATGTCGGAAGTGTTTAGTAATGGTGGAAAGTATGGCTAAAGGTGGTCTCCATTGACCATTGGGTGCAGGCCAAGGAATGGGGGAATGTTGAGTTCAAATGCATTACCTCCCACAACCTTGGTAATGGTGTAAGGACCATATCGGAGTCACCTGAGTTTCCGATAGAATCCACTAAGGCGTTCCTTTTGCAAATGCAACCAGACTTTGTCGCCCACCTGAAACTTATGTGTCACTTGATGTTGATCATGTCACTACTTGTGCTTGGCATTTTCTTTCTCTAGAATGTCATGGACCTGTTAGTGAATATGTTGGATGTGCTCAATGAAGTTGTTTACCTTATCTGTTTCGGACTAGACATGAGCCGAATCTGCATAAGTAGCTACAAATGGAATGCCTACATCAATGGGACATAGTGGCTAGAATCCCAAGCCCAGCTGAAAAGAGTTGTGGCTAGTCGAGCTATGGAGAGCCCAGCTGTAGCTGTGTTGAACATAGAGGAGGCTCTCATCCCATGTGCATGGATGCTTTGAGTTGTACATGTGCAAAATGTGTACGATCATCTTATTGACAACCTCTGTCTGGCCATCAGTTTGAGGATGGAAGGCTATGGACTTAGTGATTTTGGTGTCCAGCATCGATAAGAGACTGAACCAAAATATACTGAGGAACCTGCTATCTCGATCTGAGATGATAGACTGTGGGATCCAAAAGTGTACCCACACTCATTCAAAGAAGAGTTTAGCAGTGGCTTCTACTGTGATATTCTTCTTGCATGCCACCATAATGGCCATCTTCGAGAACCTGTCACCGACCACAAAAACACAGTCATTTCCATGCTTAGTGGAAGGAAGGCCCGACATGTAATCCATGGAGATGGATTCCCAAGGTTGACTAGGGGTAGGTAGCAGGGTATAGAGGCCTTGCTTCTTGATGGTCAGTTTGTGCGTAGATAGTGCATGATCTTATGTACTTCCCGACATCCTAGCGAGGATTCGGACAATATAAACACTTCTATAGTACTGCCACTATTTTCTCACCCCCAAAATGCCTAGCAACCCGACTATAGTGTGCTCCCCAAATCATCTTGGAACGCTCGCTTGAAGGAACACAAAGGTGACCCAGGTGGCATAACAAGGCATCCTAAAGGTAAAAGTCTAGAACATGCTGACCCTCCAAGAGTGTCTTGTATGTGTGGCTGAATTCTAGGTTATTTTTGTAGAGAAGTGGCCAATTAGAAGTCTCATGCCCACAAGAGTTGAGCATGGTGGTTAACGCTATGACTGGTGGTCGACTGAGGCAATCTGCAACATTATTGGTGCTGCCCTTCTTATACTTGATATTCAAATGGAACTATTGTAGGTATGTGGACCACTTCTAATGGTGATCATTTTGCAATTTCCCTTGGGTCTGTATGAACTGCAAGGGTCGGTGGTCTGTGTGGATGACCGTTTCCTTCCCCAAAATGTAATGCTTCCATTGTCAACAGGCCTACACAATGGAATACATCTCTTTGTCATAAGTGGGATACTTCTAGACTGTGTCTGAAAGTTTCTCATTGTGATATGCCACTAGATGCCCGTGTTGAGTAAGGACTACCCCAATAGCATAGTCAGAGGCATCTGACTCGAACTCAAATGGTTGTTGCAAGTTTGGTAATGCGAGTACTAGTGCCAAGCAGAGGCGATCTTTCAACTCTATGAATCCCTTCTGTTGAGATTCAAACCAAAAGAATTTTTCTTTCGCTCCTCCCTTGGTGGCTTGACTCAAGGGCCAAGTGATATGCGAAAATACCAACACGAAACTGCGGTAGAAGTTGGCAAGACCTAGAAAGTTGCGGAGCTCTATCAGAATGGTTAGAGATGGAAAATCCCAAATTACTTGGATCTTGGTTGGATCCACATACACCCCCTTTTCATCAATAACGTATCCCAGATACTGAACCTGGGTCATGCCAAAAGTGAATATCTCCAAATTGGCACATAACTTGTCTTGTCGTAGTGTTTGGAGAACCTGTCGGATGTGTTGGAGGTGCTCTTCCCAACTCTGGCTGAAGATGAGGATTTCATCCAAGTATACCACTACAAATGAGTTGGTGAATGGTCACGAGATGTCATTCATTACCCTCATGAAAGTTGTAGGAGCATTCGTCAACACGAAAGGCATAACCAACCATTCGAAAAGGCCTTCCTTGTCTTTGAAGGCAGTCTTCCACACATTCGAGGGTTCGATTGGTACCTGGTGATATCCTGACTTCAAATCAATCCTGCTAAAATATTTTTCCCCCTTTAGTTGGTCCAGGAGGTCATCAATCCATGGGATCGGGCACCTATTATAGATAGTGATCTTGTTTAGTGCCCGATAGTCAATATAGAGTCTCCAAGTCCAATCCTTTTTCTGTACCAACATGATCGGGCTCCCATAGGGTGATGAACTCTAAAGGTTATGACCTTTTTACAGCAGCTCTTGAATTTGTCACTTGATTTCATCGTTCTCCAGAATAGAGAACCGATAGATTGGTCCATTGGGCAGTGGCACACCTGTGTTCAGATCAATGGAGCGCTTGACCTAATAGTGTAGAGGAACCCCTGCAAGAGAGGTGAAGATGTCATTGTACTCCTCCACAACCTTGTCCATCAGTAGCTGTCGTGCAGAGGGGCCCTGTCTAGAGGTCGTGGCCACCATCTTCTTATTTCATTGAGGGTGTATCATCAGAAAAACAAATTTCCTAGTTTTGGAAATGAGCTTACTGCATTGTTTTGCAGTAACCAAAGAGATGGTGATAGGCAGTGCTACCTCGGGTATCCTGTACAACTTATTTCCCAAAGTAACAATAACATCATGAGGCCTTGATTCATACACAACATGTCGCTTCCACAAGTATGGTTGTCCTAATAATACATCACAAACTTCAAGGGGAGCAATGTCACATAATACCTCATTCATGAAGGGCTTGATGTTGTATGGAAGGCGACACTGCTGGCTCATGCGAATATCCTGTCCTTAATGAAGCCACTCAATGGTGTAAAGTTGTGGATGTGCTGTGGTCGGTAAGCCCAGCTGCTTCATGAAATCTACCGAAATGAGGTTCTTTTGGCTCCCATTGTTGACAATGAACTGTAGCGGGGAGCCCTTTACCCATATCTAGGAGTGGAAGAGACATTCCTCCTCCTCTAGATATTCGAGTTCCTCCTTCTGGATTTTCATGGTGGAAATGGTGGAACTAGGCTCCACATCGCTAATTTTCTTCCCTTTGTCATTCCCCTTGTTAACTTCTGACTCAAAGTCAGAACATGCATCTGATTCTAAAACCTTTAGCTCAGCCACTAGTGACTGCTTGGCCTGACACTCACTTGTGTTGTGAGTGGAGCTCTTATGGAACTCACACCACATTCCCATGTCCTTTTTTAGCTTCGCAACGCTATTCGTTGCTTACAACTTTGGCAGGTTGTCTTGGGCCACCTCAACTTGGCTTTGTCCTTTGTTATGTGGTTTGAGGTCACCTTTCCCTTGCTTCAGATTCACAAATCCAAAATCTCGCTTCTTCTGTTTAAACTTTTGCTCAACCTTGACGGCATATCGGTATGCCATAATGAGCGAGGAGATGTTCAGGAATTCTATTTCTTCCTACATGTACTTGTGTAGGCAGCCACAGTATTTGAGTATCAAATGCTGCTCTGAATCCTTGATACCCAACTTTGTGCGAAGGGTATGGAAAATATTGGTAAACTCCAGGATGTCTTGGTTCCTTCCTTGCCGCAATGTCGCCCACTTTATGTATTGATCCTCATAGCTTCCGACAGGGTAGTACTACTCCTTGATTACATCCCGAAATGAATTCGAAGTGGGTGCGGCTGAAAATAGTGAGCTTATACTTTCATCCTTCTGCTCGTGGTAGGTTTCCCACCAGTTCTTCACGTGGGGGGCTGCTTTGAGAAGAGAGAAAATAATCTTTTCTCGATTGGAAAAATCATGAACAGAAAAATAACCCTCTAGCAGATTTAACCATTTATCGACAACATCTGCATCTATCTGACCCTCAAATATAGGGATTTCAAAATTAACTCATACCCTAAATAGTGTGGTGTTTCTAAAGTAGTTTTTGGAATCCAATGTGTCACCCCTAGGTAGCTGCTGAAGGATCTGGGCAAAGCTTTCCATCATCACGTTACTTTGTCGCTCGAGGGCTTCTTTAAGCAAGATTTTGATAAGATCTCCTACCCCCTCATCTTTCATTTCATCCACCATGGGAGGCTGTCGGGATTTGTGAGGCTGGTCTTGCAAAGGTTCAACCAGTTCAAGCCCTAACTCCTTATATCCCAACCTCGTTGGGGACATGCAAAGAAAAACAGAGAAAAAACATATTGCTCTGATACCACTAATCTGGCTTTAAACAGGAACACAACAAATTATAGAGATAACCATAAACACGGAGATGTAGTGGAAATAATACTTCATTTCATTAATGTAAAATACTGAAATATTCTTACAAACATATATGGAAATAAATCAGCTAGGGCGATGGTAGCTTATCTCTAAGAAGAGATGTGGTGGCTACATGCCTCTGAACTGTGTTACAATGCGGCTCAAAGGGCTATTTATTGTTGACAAACAATGGAAAACCATAAACATCCAAAAACTTAACCCTAGAAGATGAAATGCCAAACTATGGGCCCTGTTTGGGTAAATTGGTACATCAACTTCCCGGGGTCGTAACTTTGGCATACGATCTCCATTTGGAACACACAATATCTCATTAGAAAGATCTATTCGAGAACTCCAACTTTGGTAAGAGAAACATCAATCCACGAAGCCATGTTTCTCCCAGTTTTCCCAAAAAAAGTCATTTAGGGCCTCAAAACGGCTCTCAAAGTTGAGGACCCGAAAAACTGCTAAAAATAGTAAACTGTGCTACAATTAAGGAAACTAAAAAGCTGAAAGAAAAAATGGTGGGGCTCCAAGTGGATTTGGCGAGTAGCCACCAATATCCACCTGGATCAATATAAGCCCTAATTCCTTGTTTTACCAGTAGATCCACCAAATCTCTGAGCCCTAGAGTAGAGCTATTGACAGTTCCTAGGAAGGTTTCAGTACCTTTTACATTTTCCGCTAAGACAGAAAGCCGTGGGGCATGGCTTAAACCCCTAATTCATTAAGAGAATGTATCTTGTCAATGTTCACAAGTTTACCAAAAAATCCTCCATTACAAAAGCCTCTAACTGACAAATTGTAGAGAGGGGAAACCTTTGGGAAAACAGTTTTCTTTTCAAGCTAGAGCATCCAAGGATGCATCCATCTCCTGACCTAAACACTTAACCACTGATGGGTTATGAGAAGCAATATTTATGAAGCACTAATAGTTCTAGCCATTCACCATGCCAAAAATATCGGTCTCAATTTGGGACACCATTGTAGGGCCACTCGATAGTTGTCCTTGACCCTAGTCCAACCCATCTCCACCACCTGTCAGAGACACAACACCTAGCTCTAACCAAATTTGGATGCATTCCATTGGGTCAGTGAAAACAAAGGGTGAAGAGACTAAATGATAAATTTGGAGTATGGGTCCCTTAGTCGAAATACCTTACTTAAGATTCCAATAAGTAGTGAAACCCTTTTCGGAGGATTCTAATGTAGGCTCAAGGGACATGGATGCTGATGATGCTATCGATCCTATCATTATCAACTCACCAATCAAGGGTTCCCATCTGCATGGTGTGGAGAAACCACATGAAATATCATGATAAAGTGTCTAGATTTGTTGTCCTTCATATGGATTGTTGGAAAAGTGTAACACCCTCTTCCCACATCTCCCCAAGTAACTGTCCAACTAGAGTAAACATGTGACGAGAGGCTACTACTATTGGATTCAACCTTCTATGGGACTTTAAGGAAGTGGAATCAGTGGAAACACAACATACATACCTTCCACATCAACTACAAGACTCTCAAGAACCATCCCATCCACTCAGCTAGCTAACCCCTCGGTCTGACTAAGGTTTTAGACCACTTGACCTCTAGAAACTTAAATTATGTGGGCCTGACAGTATCCAAGAGGCTCTGGATGCTCTCATGACAAGGCATGCAAGTGTCCAACAACAGTTTTTCTTAGTGTTGTGCCAGTGTCCTTGGGATTTGAGCCACATTTTTAGGCCCACAGCTGAGGTTACTGCCTAGAATTGAATGACACCTTTAAAACAAAAAGATAACAAGGAAACAATGATGCAAATGCAAATACTTGAACAAGTCCTTAACCAGGCCCCTACTAGCCATGATAGGTATTTTGTCAAACATATCACAAATATGAAATCTATAGGTGTAAACAACATATTTAAGCATAGGGATCTCATACTTATCTAAGAATCGCTATGAATCATTATTCCCTTATATCATTTGTTGCATTATCATCTATTCGGTCATATATACATTTTTCATTCATTTACAAGTAAAAACATGATGAGAGCCATACATAGCTACTGTCATAAAGCATATACATAACCAACATAATAGCAACAGATATACCAAGGAAATCATAGCTATATGATCCACATGTAAACCAGTATAATACTAATAGAATTATAAGGAGAAATAACCTCATATTGATGATGTAAAATCCAAGTACCTGATGGGACTACCACATTTCACCTGACCATAGAATGGATGTGCCAAATCTCTGTTCATCCATTCACCCTTGTGACATATTCCAAGCATGAATGTGGGATGCAAACCAAAAGAATCAACCAAGGCATCTCGAGGCTAAACCACCTCACCCTCATTAATAGAAACCAAGATTTACCGTAATCCATCTCATATCACTAAAACGAGACAATAAACATGTAATAACAGCCTTTACCATGGTCTCCACCCGATCACTATGCCAAACAAGCATGGATGCCACCATATTTTTCCACCTATACTGTGAGGAATTTTTTTGTCTCCGAGTCTCTCAAGCTTTACCGAAATCCACAGTCTGATATACATATCACTAGGCCTTAAACCAAGACACCACACTCTAGGATTTACCGTATATCCTACCATTCACCGGTAAGGATTCCTAGGAATACTGAGGCAACACAAAATCTAGCTTTACCAAAACCCACAGTCTAGTTCAAGGGTCACTAGGCCATGTGTTCTATCATTCGGAGATCCACCTCACTCATCTTTCAATCCATTGGGCAATCCATCTAAACCAAAACATGGTAACCCCATCACATCATGGTTATCTGGAAATGGAAAGGCTAGGCTGAAAACATTGGCACACCTGGAAATAGTCATGCCATAACAAAAAAAGATCCACATGCAATACCCTACATTTCAAATATAGCAAGGAAAATACACATGCAAATCGATACATGCAAAGAATATTTTTGTAGTTTCTTGATCTTGCTCTTCCTTTCTTCTCCTTCCTTCCTCTTTCCTTCTTTTTCCTTTCTTGATCCAATGCCAAAATGCTCCAAGAAAACTCTAAGTGTCTAAGAGTGAGTTAGTGAGAGAGAGAATAAGAGGAGAGCTCCAAAACTCAACTAGAAAAAGGTTACAAATTGATCCTTAGAATCCTTTTTATCAATTAGGCCTCCATTTTCTTCATTTTCCATTATTTTCCTCCTCACATGCAACATGTGACCTTTCATCTTCATTTTCTCCTAATTTCCATTATTTTTGTAAATAAATGTGTGAAAATTTCATTTTTCTTTTCTAAAGCCTTAGCAATTTCCTTTTCCAATTTCCTTCACCATAATAACATGATGAACACCCACACTAGGATTATTTGCCCAACATTCAGCTGGAATAAGTGTCCCATCAATCGTGGTTATTACTTTTCCTTTATTAACTTTTATTACATGGAATTTTCACAAGGGATGTTACAGAACCCTCCCCTTGGGGGACACTGCCCTCGATGTTCAACCACGCCTATACCTCAGTAAAACGTTGAAAAACAAACATACTACTCATGGAGATTTATAACATAGCTTGATGTAGTATTTACAATGATCACCCTCCTGCGAAACAAACCAATATGACAACATAACAAAATGACAATTATAGATGTCACAACACTGATACTACTTACTGGAGATTTATAACACAGTTCATGGTTGTATTTACATTGATATTCATATGTACATATACCAAAACATGATCAAACATGTACCAAAACATATATAAGAGTCATATACCAAAACACCATACCAAAACTACTTTTCCTCAACCAGAAAACAATGAAGGATACAGAGCCCACATCTAACGTGTCAGCTCACATTTAGCTTCATCAAACCCAAAGTGCTTCCACTACACTTTAGCCTACTCGATTTCTTAGTTATGGAGCATGAACACCTTTTTCTTCAATACAAACTAAAGCTATGCCTGGAATTCTCCATCTGGCTCCACCTGCAATATAGACTAGTCAATCACATGACCAACATATTTAACATACTTCTTAAGCAATGACATGTGGAAAACATCATGGAATTTCACTATTGGGAGCAGTACAAGTCAATAGGCTACTAGTCCGATCCTCTCCAAAATAAAGGGTCCACAAAACTGTGGTGCCAATGTGGCACATGATCCAATATGTAGGGAGATCCTCTTTGGTTTGATGTGCAGGTACAGATGTTACCCAACCTGGAACTCCTTGGAAGACCTGTTTTGATCTCATATATCTTCTGTCTATCTTGTGTTGCCTTTAGATTCCTCTTTATAATCTGCATTTCTTGTTCCATGTCCACCAACATGTCTAGTCCAATCAACAACCTTTTCACCAAATCACTCCAACTAATGGGAGTATTGCAACTACACCCATATAATGCCTCAAATGGATTCATCTTCAAACATTTCTGGTACCCATTGTTGTAACAAAACTCTACCAGTGGAAGATACTCTTCCCACTTCTTTTTTTGATGCATCACATACATCCTCAACATGTCCTCCATTATCCTATTGACCCTCTCAATTTGTCCATCTGTCTGAGGATGACAAGTTGTACTAAAGGCCAACATTTTTCCCAAACCTGCAAGCAACTCATTCCAAAACTTGGAAGTGAACTTTGCATCCCTGTTTGACTTAATATTATTTATAACACCATGAAATATGACCACATATCTAATGAATACCTTGCTACACCACTAGATGAGAATATAGACTTCACCAGAATTAAGTGCACTACCTTTGTCAACCTATCCACCACTACCATGATGGAATCATGATGTCTCACTATCCTCGACAACCTTGTGATAAAATCCATGGAAATGACCTCCCATTTCCATTCTAGTATCGCAATCGGTTGTAGCAGTCCACCTAGATTCTTACACTCTGCCTTCACCCGCTGATAGTCAAAGCACCGAGCCACAAACTCTACTACATCCTTCTTCACATTCAAATAATAATAAAATCTATTCACTACGATCAATGTCTTCTGGTAACCTATGTGACCTGAATATGGTTTCTCATGAAACTCCCTCAAGATCACCTTATTGATCTCACTATTGTCTCACACATATATCTCATCTTTGAATCTAAACAATCCATCTACCTGAAATAATAGTCCACATCTTGTGCACCTGCATCTTTTCCTGTACTTGTACCACTACCTATACATGTAGCTGTACTACTACCTACACCTGTACCACCACATTTGCCTATATTTGTACTCTGTTGCAACCTGTGCACAATCTCCATATATCTGACATCCTTCTGACCTACCTGCAAAATCTTATCATGTAAGTCTATCCCATAGGATCTCATGGATGTTAAGTGATTTACCTGTACTCGCATGCTAAGAGAATCTACCACCTTGTTCTCCTTTCCTTTGATGTACCTGATCTTGAAGTCAAACTCAGTAATCGTGGCCAACCATCTAGATTGTCGAACATTCAGATTCAGTTGGTCAAACAAATAACTCAACCCAATGAAATCACTTATCAGCACAAACCTCTTGCCAAGAAGATAGTCATTCCAAATATTCGATGCGTGTATGATCATTACTATCTCAATATCGTTTGTTAGGTATTTCTGCTCATGCTCATTTAGTTTTCATGACTCATAACATACCACCTATCCATCCTGCATAAGAGCTCCACCAAGTCCTCTTTTGCAAGCATTTGTACATACCAAAAACTCTTTGTCCAAATCTGAAATTTGTACCACTAGTGCATGTGTGAACAAATACTTGAGCTACTCAAAACTATCCTCACATTCCTCTATCCATTCAAACTTCTTACCTTTCCTCTACAATGATATAATAGGATAATCAATCTGTGAGAATTTCCTAATGAACCTTCGGTAATATCCTTCCAACCCCATGAAATATTTCACCTCATCCACATTCTTGGGAGATACCCATTCCATGTGGTGGGCCCCAGTATTGCAGCAATAATGCTGCAACTCCTGGGACTCCCTTCTTTAATTTTATCAACCTGGTAGTTCGTAACAAACTTGGAAGTGATGGTGTTGTATGCACAAGTACTAGCTCTTGCGACAATTGTCACTTGGTCAGCTGGCACAAGTCCACTAGGGGCTTAAGCCAACTTCTAAGAGCTTTGAGAAGAATCTTTTTAACTGATGGATGAAATATAACTCAAAGGAAGCTAATCTACTTGCAGAAAGAAACTGAAAAGCTTAAAGGAAATGTAAACCCTAGCAAACCCTAATTTTACCATCTAGCCCTACCGATGTGAAAAAGTGGATGCAAACTACTGAAAGAGATTCCATTGACTTCTAGGAAGGTAAAATTCATGTGTCTAACTTATCACTATCTGAAGAAAACATCTTTTTGTATTTTTGAATAAGTTGTCAGAATTATCATGCATGTGCTTTCACTGTTTTTGACTGTGCAGAGGTGGATCGGTGAGAGAAAATGCATGCAGGAGGTTGGGAAGGTTCAGAGAGGGCCTAAGGGGTCCCTAGCCTCCTTCCAGAGAGTTTCACAAATTTTGGCGATCAAGAGACCACTTTCGTGAGCTTCTACAGGAAGTTTACAGGGTTTCTACAGGATGTTCTGGAATTTCTACAGGATGTCTATAATTTTCTACAGGATGTTCAGAAATGGGATTTTGGAGGATGGATGGAGGGAGAAATATGAAGGAGTGGGTATGGAGGTGAGATAATGGTGTGAGAAGGTCCAGGTTTTGGTGGATGGAGCTGAGGAGTGATAAGGACGGTTGGATTTGTTGAAGGAGAGATATGGCAATGCTACACAATAATATGGAAAGTAGGTCAACGTGAGGGAATGTGGCAATGGTAAGGCAAGGATCCGAAATGGAGGATGAAGCAGGTAGGTTGGAAGGAGCATGGGAAGATGGAGAAGTATGATAGGTGCTCTGCAAGTTATTTTTCAAACTGAACAAACAAACACTTAGAAAACCTATGACCTAGTTATCTCACTCTAATTTGACCTAAGTAACAGCAAAAGGAAATGAACAGAAGTTTATTCGAAATGAAATACATGAAATAACTATGCAACTAAGCAATCATAAACTGAAGCATTTAAACAAAACTAATAGTAGCATCTGCAAATGAGAATTCCAACATTAAGGATTGCATGACAAAGAAAAACAACGTTTTTGGTGGCAGCAAGGTCACCTTGGTCCCAGCTCATGATTCCACTGAGGGGGAGGTGAGATCCAAGGTGCTTGGTAGCCTTTTTGTAAAGATCTTCCCTGTGATTAACCTATCAAGTAAATCTAAACATCAAAATCTATTTTAATCATCAAAAATGACCTAAGTAACAAAGCAATATTTTAATTTGAATAACAGATTTTATTCTAAGAATGTAGCAAAGACACATGAAAGTAAACAAAGGAAGTACTAGGCACTTGGGTTGGGCCCAAACCCCAAGAGCTACAGCCTCCTAAGAGAGATTAGAGCTGGTGCAAAGCTGGATTCATCTCTATTGATCAAAAGAATAGTTACATTCCAAAAATTGTCCACAAGGAAAAGCTTGAAAATGTGTTGAAATGCAAAGCTAATCTATTGCCTAAAAAATGACAAAAATTGAACTACAAGCTAGCTAACTTCTGCCTAAAAGGTGACTAACTGTAATGAGGCCCTAAGCCCTCTTATTTATACTAATTGAGGACCCCAACAACCCTCCTAAACTTTAGGGACTCGGCTGCCAAAACTTGTAGTTAACAACAACTTTACTAGCCCTTGCTCAGTTGCCCTTGTGATAATTGATTTTGTGGCCCTTGAACTCTGAGCTGATGGTGGAGAATTCAAGGTAAGGGCCCATAAATGAAGGGGACACCTTCCTACAAATCCTCTCCATGAATTTGGCTTCCAAGTGCTCATTTAACCCTTTGATTTTGTCTCCAAATTGACCAAAAAGACTGCATAAAGCACACATTAGACTTGTTGGCATAATGACTAACCCAATTCACTCTATTATCATAAATATAATAAAAAACATGCAATAAACTAATGAGAATGGTGGACTAAGTTGAATTAGGAGGTTGAATGAGCCCATATAATTATCCATTTTTGGGGCTCATCACCATGATGGCCCTTATCTTTTTTGGATCCACTACTATGTCCTCCTTGGAAACAACATGTCCCAAGTAGTGTACCTGAGTCTGAAATAAATTGCACTTGCTAGGATTAGCATACAACTGATTCTCTCTCAACAACCTCAACATTGTTGCTAAATGCTCAACGTGCTCTTCCTCATTTTAAGAATATACCAACATGTCATCAATGAACATAATAACAAACTTATCCAAATACGGATGCAACACACTATTCATCAAGCACATATATGTATTTGGATAATTAGTCAAATTGAATGGAACTAAAACAAACTCATAATGCCCATACATGGTCTGGAAAGTTGTCATGTAAATTTCCTCACCTTTGATGTATATGTGGTGGTATCGTGATCTCAAGTCGATATTCAAGAACACTTATGCTCCCTTCAACTAATAAAACAAGTCGTCAATCCTTGATAATGGATACCTGTTCTTGATGGTCACTTTGTTCAACTTCCCACAGTTAATGCGTAGCTTGAGAGTACCATCCTTCTTCTTCACAAATAATACCAGTGCGCCCCATAATGATACACTTGGCCTAATATATCCCTTATCCAACATATCCTTCAACTACAAATTCAACTCTACCAATTTAGGTGTACTCATATTATAAGGTGCTTTTGATGCTGGAGCTTCCCTTGGCACTAACTCAATAGAAAATTTTACCTTCCTCTGAGGTGGCAACTCAAAAATGTCCTCAGGAAATACATCTTGAAACTGTTGTAGAACTGTATAGCTTCTCAAAACATCTCCATCCTCAACTTCCTTATCTTTGTCACAAGAAATGTGCACTACAAATTACATACACCCTTTTCTACGACTACGTTTTGTGTGCTGGTGGGCTCCAGTATTGCAACAATAATGTTGCAACTCATGGGACTCCCTTCTTTACTTTTATCAACCCGGTTGTTCATAACAAACTTGGAAGCGACGGTGCTATATGCACAAGTATTAGCTCTTGCCACGACTGTCACTTGATCAGCTGACACAAGTCCACTAGGAGCTTATGCCAACTTCTTTGAGCTCTTAGAAGAAGCTTTTAACTATGATGGATGAAAGCTAACTCAAAAGAGGCTAGTCTACTTGCAGAAAGAAGCTGAAAGCTGAAAGGAAATGCAAACCCTAGCAAACCCTTGTTTTACTGACTAGCCCTACTAGTGCAAGAAAAGAGATGAAAGTGGTGGAACTGGATGCCATTGACTATTGGAAAGGTAAAATGCATGTGACTAAGATACTTCTAGAGAGAAATATGGAAAAAAAAATCTATTTGCATTTTTGAGTAATTTCGCAGAATTATTATGCATGTGCTTTGACTATTTTTTACTGTACAGAGGTTGATTGGTTAAAGGAAATGGAGTCGGTGCTTGCAGGAGGTTGGGAAGGTGAGAAGAGGGCCTAAGGGGTCCCTAACACCCTTCCAGAGAGTTTCACAGTGATTGGATCTCGAAAAACCACTCACGTGAACTTCTACAGGAAGTTTGCAGGGGTTTTACAGGATGTTCTACAGGAAGATCCGAAAGAGGATTTTGGAGGGTTAATGGTGGAAAGATGGTGGGAAAGTGGAAATGGAGGTTGGATAAGGATGTTAAGTTGTCTAGGACCTGGTGAATGAGGCTAAGGAGTGATTAATGTGATTGGATTTGTTCAAGGATGGAAGGAGCAATGATGCACAAGATTGTAGAAATTAGGGCAAAGTGGGAAAATGTGCAAATGAAGGGAAGGAATCTTGGATTAGGGGTTGGAGGAGGTTGTATGATGGAGGAAGGATAGGCAGGGATGTATTACAGGTGCTCTGCACACTACTTTCCAAAACTGATTGAACAAAGACTAAAAAAATCAGAGATCTATCTATTTTGACCTAATCTGACCTAAAAACCAAAAACATGACGAACATAAGCTTATAGACAGGAAATCATGCAAGAGAACTATGGAAACTAAGTAAGAATAGATCTAAACATGCAAGTACAACTGGTATCAACTTTTCCAACTAAAAATCTAACACTATCAATTGCATTGAAAGGCAAAAACAATGTTTTTGTGGCAGCAAGTATGCCTTGGTCTTAGCTCATGGTCCCAAGGAGGGAGAGATGGGATCAAGGATTGCTTGAAAGCCCATTTTAAGAACTTTTCCTTTACCAAACTATCAAATCAACCTGAAGTATGAAAAGGTATCTCAATCATAAAAAACAACCTAAGTAACAAAGTAAGATTTTAACCTAAATAGCATAAATTATCCTATGAATGCAGCAAAGACACATAAAAGTACACAAAGGAGGTACTGGCGCTTAGGTTGGGCCCAACGCAAAGAGCTATAGCCTCCTAAGAAAGTTTAGAGCTGGTGCAAAGCTGGATTCATCTTTATTGATCAAAAAATAATAGTTACATCCCAAAAACTATCTATAAGAAAAAGCTCGAAAATGTGCTGATACAGAACTGCACTAAAGTGCAAAAATAGACGAACAAAATGACTAACCTACTGACTAAAATATAACTACAATCTACCTAAAATATGACTAACTCAACTAAGGCCCTAAGCCTTCTTATTTATACAAATTGAGGACCCCAACAGTCGTCCTAAACTTTAGGAACTCGGCTGCCAAAATTTGCAGTTAATAGCAGTCCTACTTGACTTGCTTGGCTGCCCCTTGTGCTTTAAGTTTTTGATGGAGAATTCGAGGTAAGGGCTCATAAATGAAGGGGAAATCTTCCTACAAATCCTCTCCCTTGTTCTTCCACGAATTTGGCTTCTAAGTGCTCATTAAACCTTTGATTTTGTCTCAAAATTGACCAAAAATATACATAAAGCACACATTAGACTTTTTGGCATAATGACTAACCCAATTCACTATATTAACATAAATATAATAAAAAACATGCGATAAACTAATGAGAATGGTGGATTAAGTCGAATTAGGAGGCTAAATGAGCCCATATAATTACCCATTTCTGGGGCTCATCACCTGCATAATTATCACCATCCTCACTGATGTGGCTTTTTTTTTTCCCTGCAAGACTCTTGGTTCCCCATTATCATCCACATAGTAAATGGCTTTGTGATAACAATCCACCTTGGTCTACGATGGGACAACCAATCCATGCCCAAAAAAATATTGTATGATCCCAATGGTTATACATTCAAATGTGGTGTGGTAGGAATACCATTCAAATCAAATGCATAAGTTGTTACCCGATGATGAAATCACTTCCTTGTACTTGTAGCCAACTACACTAACGAAGATTCTGCATGCAATTATTTAATCAAACAACACTTATCCACCTAGTTAGGACTACCATAGTTATAATTAGATCCAGGGTCAATCAAAATAGAAATAACTTGATCACAAATATTAGTGTCCATCTCAATTATATATGCTTGATGGTGTGCATGTTTGTTATCCAATGTTGCATAAATACGAGGAACGCTCTAACAAAAATCCCTAACAGTTTGTGCCTCCTAAAAATTATATATATGAGGCCTACCACCCTGATTATGTGGACAATATCTCTTAAGATGCTACTTACCACATGTCCAACACTCTAACCGACCAGTGCCCTCACCTCTAGGCTACCACTGTGACCTGCGTCCTTGTCTAGTTGCATTGAACCTCTTTTGTGGTGCCACATTTTCTTTCTTGTCTACATTCTGAGGCGTTTCTCTTTTCGGCTATCATTTACCTTTACCTTTGTATTTTACTTTCCATCCTTGTTTAGATTCATTATTACACTTTGATTGTTCATAGAAATGCTTCAATTTCCCAATAACATCCTCATGTGACCAACATTCATCATACTCAATCTGATCTCTAAATGCTAATGGCAATCCATTGATAAATTGCTAAACTTTAGCCTTCTCATCTTTAAGATACCGTACATACCTCAATAGCTCCATGAACTTAGTCATGTACTCTTCATTTGTCATTGATCCCATCTTTAGTTCATAGAATTCTTTGGTCTTACTATCATAGTACCTTTCTGACAAGTACTTCTTCCTCAAAAGCCTCTTGAACTCATGCCAACTCAAGTCCTATGTCCTGATGTCTCTGACCTATTTCACATCTTCCTACCATATATTTTCTTTACCTTTCAAGCTGAAGATAACAATTATGGCCTTCATGTTTTCTGTGCACTCATGCAACTCAATGAATTTGTTCATCCCAAGTATCCAAGCCTTTGCATCCTCTGGTTTCTTGAAGTCTCCGTCAAAAGTAGGTGGCTTTCCTTTCTTAAAGTCATATGGAAAGTATCCCCCATCACTCCTCCTGTAAGGATGATAATGATGGCAATCATGATGCTTGTCAGAACCAGAAGTAGAATAATACATGTATCCAGCAACTATCCTATATGGAGTATCCAACAACCTGTCATCTCTAATAGTGTCATCTTTATCTGAAATGTGATCACCATGAGAACTACTTCCATATGCCCAATTATTTTCATCCTCATGTCAGTGCAATTCTAACAAACTTTGAAGGGGTATAACATTAACCTCTGCTTTCTTCACTTGTGCTTGCATGATTTTGTCATTCTCTTTCTTACAACTCCTTATTTCTTCTTTCAATCTTATCAATGTGTCTACCAAATCAGAAGAGTGCCCAACACCATGTTGCTCATCTAACTCATAGTGAGAGTCTTTGTAGTCTACCATCTTGCTAGTCATTTGGTCTCTTTCCTACAAAGCATACTAAGTCAACTAAACCAATTCACAAAAAGCCAAAGTACCTTAGCAAAATTTGAGGAGGATATCTCATCTGCAAGATCAATCAATTAGCGTACTACATGTATAACATATTCATGACAACATATATACATATAATACATGAGCACATATCCATGTAATGATCAGTCTAGCTAGAGTCTCATCATCAGTGCATGACCATATCAACTACACATACCATGACTTCATGCATGACAACACAACCATACAATTGTACACTGACAGTGTGCAAGCATAAATAATATCCAGCAAAGCATACACTCATGATGATACACTTTACAAAAATAACATTCTCTTTCAGATGGCAACATCACTGCAACCATCACTTACACCATGCATATGCAACAAGCACATAGATCACAAGAATGATTAACACATGTGCAAACAACATGAATGCATGACCAACACATCATCCATCTAGTTCGAGGGGTGAACCATGCTCTGATGCCACTTTGTAACACCCTCCTCCCACATCTACCCAAATAACTGACCAACCGAGCTAAACATGTGACGAGAGGCTACTATGATTGGATTCAACCTCCTATGTGACTTTAAGGAAGTGGAATCGATTGAAACACAACATATAGACCTTCCACATCAACTACATGACTCCCAGGAACCATCCCAACAACTCAGGTAGCTTGCCTCTAGGTCCCACTAAGGTTTTAGACCATTTAACCTCTAGACGCTCCCATGCTATGGCCTAACAACATCTAGGAGGCTCTGGACACTCTCATGACAAGGCATGCCAGTGTCTAGGGACTATTTTGCTCAACGTTGTGCTAGCGTCCTCACGATTTGAGCCACTTTTTCAGGCTAGAGCCCAGGTCACTACTCAGAATTGTATGACACCTTGAGAACAGAATGATAACGATGAAGAAATGTTGCAAATGTAAATACTTGAACAAGCCCTTAACCAAACCTTTACTATCCATGACAAAGATTTCATCAAACATATCAAAACTATGTAATCTACAGGTGTAAACAATGTATTTAAGCATAGGGATCTCATACTTATATGAGAATCACTATGAAACATTGTTACCTTATATCATTTGCTACATTATCATTTATTAGGTCACAGATACATTGTTCTTTCATTTACAAATAAAAAAATGATGAAAGCCATACATAGCCACTGTCATCAAACATATACATAACCAACATAATAGCAACATAAATACTAAGGATATCACAACCGTATGATCCAAATATAAACCAGTATAATACTCATAGCATTACAAGGATGAATAACCTCATATTGATGATGCAAAATCCATGCCCGAGATGGGACTACCACGTTCCACCCGACCATATAATGGCCGAGAGAAATCTCTCTTCAGCCATTCAACCCTGTGCCATATTCCAAGCATGAATATGGGACCCAAACGAAAAGAATCAACCAGAGTATCTCGAGGCTAAACCACCTCACCCTCATCCATAAAGACCAGGCTTTACCGTAATTCGTCCTGGATCACTAGGCCAACACAATAAACATTTTATAACAGGCTTTACCATTATCTCCACCTGATCACTAGGCCAAACAAGCATGGATGCCACCGGATTTTGCCACCTACACTCTGAGGAATTTTCTTGTCTCCTAGTCTCTTAGGCTTTATCGCAATCCACATTTTGGTCCAAGGATCACTAGGCCCTAAACCAAGACACCACACTCTAGGTTTTAGATTATATCCCATCATTCACTGGCAAGGATTCCTAGGCCCACCGAGGCAACACAATATCTGGATTTACCGCAACCTAGATTCCAGTTCAAGGGTTACTAGGCCATGTGTTCTATCATTCAGAGATCCACCTCACTCAACTTTGACTACATCCAACAATCCTTCTCAACCAAAACATGAGAACCCCATCACACCATGGTTATCCAGAAATGGCAAGGCTACGCTGAAAACGATGTCACAACTGGAAAAACCCATGCCATAACAACAATAAAGACCACTTGCATTACCCTACATGTCAAATCTAACAAGAAAAACATGCATGCAAATCAATACCTACAAAGAATATTGTTGTAGTTTCTTCATCGTGCTCTTCCTTGCTTGCTCCTCCTTTCCTCTTGCCTTCTTTTGTCTTTCTTGATCCAATGCCAAAATGCTCGAAACAAACTCTAAGTGTCCAAGAGTGAGAGAGAGAGAATAATGAGAGAGATCTTTCTTCATTTTCCATTCTTTTCCTTCATTTTCCTTCTCGCATGCAACCTGTGACCTTTCACCTTCTTTTTATCCTAATTTCCATTATTTTAATAAATAAATGTGCCAAAAATGTCATTCTATCTTTCCAAAGCTTTAGCCATTGACTTTGCTAATTTCCTTAGCCATAATAAATCGATGAACACCCACACTATGATCCTTTGCCCAACATTTAGCTTGGAATAAGTGTCCCATCAACAGTGATTATTATTTTTCCTTTATTAACTTTTATTACATGGAATTTTCACTAGGGCTAGTTTGTCTTCTATGTGAACCTTCAGAGATGGTCACAAGTTACAAAAAGGGTGGGGACCTACCTTAGCAAGCCCCTTAGTGAGGGAAAAAAAAAACCCTAAGTCATCCTACAATCAATCCAAACTTGAAAATTCATCCAAAAAAGTTTTTTAAAATTATATATAATATATATACATGTGAAACAACATGTAACAAAATTCTTAAGCATGAATATTCACACCCACTTTACCATTAATATTAATAACTTGTAAATAATCTTTGTTAAAATATTATAGATTTAGTCTAGAAAGAAATAATTGTTATTGATATGAAACATTTTCATAGGATTATTTTTTAATTAACTAATTTAAAACAATAATTGTTATTAATATGAAACATGTTCATAAGACTTTTTTTTTAATTAACTAATTTAATTAAAAATAAATTGAAGAAAACTCATCTCAACTTTCAATATATGACCACTATTAACTCATCTCAGCTTTCAATATATGACCACTATTAAATATATATTAAGTAGAAATTAAATTCCTACAATCCACATGATAACTATTTAAAACGTAGAAATTAAATTCCTACAATCCACATGATAACTATTTAAAACTAAATTAAAATTCTAGAGTTCATATTCCAAAACAAGAAAGGCTGCATCGCAGCTAGTCCCTGCCTTGGGGATTTTGTTAGAAAATTTTGGAAGCCTCTCAAGTTCATAGTCATAGTGCTGGCCAGCTCTGACCGTCGCTGAATTATCAGCAAGCAAGGGACTGGTTCTGTCAGTACTTGATGGGCAAGTGCCGAGAATCGGTCATCTCCCGTTAGACCACAGCTGAAATGCATATTGAACGCTGCAAAGCATATTGAACGTTGTAAGCATAGGCATCTCTGTAAATTCCAACTGTTTTTTAAAAACAGAAACGCAAAAACCATGTGAGAGGTTAAATTATAGTCACTTACCACAAAATAATGATAACCCTTCACCAGACCAAGAACCTGTTTTTAGAATTACATCAGTAATATGTGCAAAGAAGGCGAAGAAAGTAAGTCGCCCATAAAAGTACTCTCGCGAAAGAATGGAAGATAAGTTTAACGAGTAGATTAGTTAGACCGCTGGCAAAGATACCTAAACCACAACAAGGATAAGGAAAGAAAATTCATAGTGATGTTATGATCAAAAAATTGAATTCGCTGAAATTAAATGCGGAAAAGACATCGCAAGTTATGATCAGAAAATTGAAATGGCAGAAATTAAATAAATCCTTGTTCGTTAGACATTACAAATTAATGTAAAGTAAATTTTTATTGCAGCCTAATGTCGAATTTTTGTTGTTATGTGATTTTCGTATCAAAAAATTCTCTTTAATTTTCTGGTAACTTATTTTATTGTTTTATCATTTATTTGGAAATTAATGGGCTAAATGTATAAATAAATATTTATCGCGACACCCTTGTGACTTGGGTGATTGTACAACAAAGGGAATCATAAAGGTCGTTTCTAATAAAGCTAATGAGTTGTTGCACATTGGTGCATGACGCATAACATAATAAGAGTCAAGGCCAAGCACTATAGCTCAAAAGGAAGCACGCAAGGCCAAAGACGCCACGTCACAAAAACACAGCCACGTATCTCTCATGCTGAACGACAACCTGCATGCATACCAAATGGTATATGCTTATGAGCTGAGATTTGTCAGCTATTAGGAGATGCAGACGATAAGACGAGTTGTTGCGTCAATTATTTAATTGTTAAATAGTATATAACACATATAAATTACATATTTTTTCCGAGTGATCTACCCTCTAAATTCAATGTAATGTCTTTCTGATTATGAATGCACGCAGGCAAGCTAAATTCAATGCATCTGCACTTTATTGCATCAGAAGGGAAGGTTTCTCTCAGAATACGAGTAGCTAGTGCTTCAGAAAGGAAGGATTCTCTCAGAATGCGAGTAGCTAGTGCTGCTGCATTCAAATTTAAGACATTTCTATCTATAGACAAATCTATTGAGTGGTATAGCTAGCACCAGAAAGAGCTGATAGAATCATCAGACAATGAGTTTATTGACTTCACACAGTATGTGAGTGACCCATTTCTGTTCATGGCTCTGATTCTGTGTAACAGAAGAGTGGGTGCCACCGATAGCTTTTGTGATTTGAATAGGGTTCCAGTTACTAAAGATGCTTCTGCATCTTCTTATCAGATAATGAGTTACCTGTTGCTGAACCAAGAAATTTTTTTGCATCCACCATTGCCTTGCCCTGGTTACACCTTCGCATATTTTTTTGCACCAGTCGTTGCCTTGCCTCTGTAGCTATATTTTTTTCCCTTCTAAATGGGAATTTCCTCACAGGCAAGTGCCAGGAGGCGCCTTAAGGCAACTTACAGTTATCAGACTTACCTACATCGTATGATCCAGTAGCTTGGAATCGGGACAATGAGGAAGTAGCCTGACTTCAACAGCGCGAAGTACAAGCAAGGGAAGACGCTTTGGAACAAGACAGAAAAACCCGAAAGTGAGGCTAATGGCATGCAAAAATTGGTGTCACGAATCACTGGCACGGTGCATGTATGACCAGGTGTCATTGGAATCTGAATTACGTGCCTTTATAGAAATCATAGCTTACAGACACCTGCCTCAAATGCTTTATAATTATATATTCCAATAATTTTATCTATGCACAGAATAATTCATTATGTGCGATTATTGAAGGTTCGTGTTCGTGGATAGCTCGAGAAGCTAATAAATAGACCACCTCTCGACATGCTCTTCTCACCTCAAGTGTTATTTCTCTTCATTGAAATTATTTCATTGAATTGGAGTCGTCTTTGAGTTGTTGCCTGATTGTTACAATGGTGGGGAGAAATATTTTATCAAGTTCCATTTGGATAGCAATGAAAATCTGACGTTTTCAGAATGCAAAGCGATCACATCAGAGGCCTTCCTCTTCTGGGAGAAGTTTCCATCCACGTACATCTCACCAATCTATTTCTCACAATTGAAAGTGTGCCTTCATATAAAGTGTCCCGAGAAGCATGTGAGAGAAGCAGAAGTAGAAGCGGCGTTTGACAGCTGTGGAGATGTGGGAAAGCCAGATGCACGACGACCTTCACAATCTCCATAGGGTCTGGTCGTTGCCATTTAATTTTCTCGTAGATATGAGCATCTGTCGCTGCAAGTAACACAAAGAACAGAGGAAGGGAACTAGTATGTTGTAGGATCCCCTGCCTTGTTTTTTAAATGTGTGACTGTAGAGAACAGCAGCAGTGAAAGCGTTAGTATAAGATGGAAACGAACACCACAGCAAAAGGAAAACCTGAAAAATATTTACAGAAATGGCATGTAGTCGCTGCTGCTGGACGAGATAGAGAGAATCCCTTCTGAAGAACTACGGAAGAGTTGAATGGAAAAACGTGAAATGCTGGTTTCAAAACTTCAAATCCAGGAAATGCAAACAGGCATTAGAATCACCGTTCTCGTTGGGTGGAGAGGAGTTTCTACTTTTCACCATAGGAAAAAGCCCTCTGCAATTGATCAGGTTGGTTATCAGTTCCTTTTTTTCCTTTTTTATGCCACCGTTTGAGTTCATAATTATAGATAAATTTTCAAACTGTTCAGAAAAGAGAAAATAATATGATAAATTCAAATTTTTCAAAAAGGAGAAAATAATATGATAAATTCAAGCGAAATTTTCAAATTGTTCTGAAAATAGAAAATAATATGATAAATTCAGGCCCTAGAGACCTGTGTTCTTCATGTCTACTATAACGGCATAGGTGGTCTCTGTGACAGGTGATTCTATCTTCTAGAAATGCCAGTACTCCGCAGCTTGATTTTCCATTTGCTCATGGAACGGTGCTTCATCTAGGTCGATGGTCGACTCCATATCTCGGACCATCGCACACCAGCGTGATCGTATCCCTCTTCTCGTATGGAGGAAGGTCTTCTGCGTGCGAAGATACAGATAGCAGCAGTATGTATGAAAGTCTAGGGTGAGTTCAAGATATTCGGCATACCAGGTGGACTTGTTGTAGAGCAACATGCAGAGTAGACACACGGCAGACAGATTGGAAGAGTGAGTCTTCATGCAACAACCTGTACCTGTACACCTGTACCTGTATGTTTGATAGTACAATGTGCCAAGCATTATCCCAAGCATTAAACGCTTAGGATTAATGCTAGCATTAAACTGCTCTAACACTGAATCGCAACAACTAATTATTTATAACCTATGTTTTTTGCCTCCGGCCTCGGGAAGAGGCCAAATAACATAGTGAATTATTATGTACGAAAAAAGTTTCGATATACTCCCTCAACCTGCGCTAAGAAGCAGGTCACAAGCAGGTGAATTAATGTTAACATCGGTCTTTCCAATTACTATAGTCCCTAGCCATCGCTAGATGGCAGGGACTAATAAGAACGTTCACATAATAATTACAATAAATTAACATAGTTATATTAATAATAACTATTAAAATTTATCTTCATCATTATTATATATAGTTCTAAAATACACGATGATCTGAATATCAATTATACAACACTCTCCTATGATTACATATCGCTATTTAGCACTATGAGCTGAATAACAGTTATAAACACCCTACAACACTTTCTATGATGCCATATGGCTATTTAACGTTCTGATCTATTTAACTCTCTAATCTGCGTAGCAATTATACAACACCCTGCTATGATGACATATCGCTATTAACACTCCTTTTCATCCCTGAAAATATGTTGAAGTATTTCAAACGATAGTCTCGCACATCTCTTATTGAATGTGTTGTGTGATTCTCTGAATGCGCTATCAAACCCTATTTGATAGCATAATGAACAACGACGTAGTATTGTTCTAGATTAATACTGTTTCCACGAGGCAAAAGGAATTATCAGTTCATGCAAAATAGAATGTGATGTTTTCAAATTGGAAATTGTTTGTTACCTGTTTTACTTTTTAAGGATTCTCCCTTCGGGGTGGCTGGGTAATAATTGTTGCCAACATGTTTGGTCAAATTTGTTGATATAAGAGGATGTTATTTATAAAGTTTCAAAGAGAATATTTTGAGCTTTTTCCATAAAGTTTAAGGAGTAGACTTTCTCAATTTGATATTGGATCTTAAATTTATTATTTTTAATTTATTAATTTAAGATGTTAAATTTTTTTATTTCAATTTTTTTATTTTTTTATTTAAATGTAAATAAATTTTAATTTTGAAATATATATATATATTATATATATATATATATATATATTATATATATATACACACACTGATGTTAGTATCGGACGATCTGTCAAAGTTGGTTGTGGTTCCTGACAAAGTACATTAAAATAATGTTTACGATAATTTATTTTTTATTGATCAAATCATAGGCACCTACTTATTAGATAGTACTAGCCACCCACTTATTACTTCTCTGTCATCAATCAAGCGCACCAACACTATGATTATCCAATCCCACCACTACTATTATTCCCTTGCAACATGGGAACAACAAACCACCTCTTTGATAGCCATCAGAGCATAGGAACCACAACTAGCTTTGACAGGTCGTCCAGTACTAACATCAGTATATCATCGGGCATGGAACCACAACATCTCAGTGCCAAAACCACCCTTACCACAGTGTACCCTGAAATCCATCATGTACACTAATTTTTCGTTTGACCTTGAACATATTCTAGAAAGCTTTGCGAGTGATATTTGATCATATTTGTTAAAATTATTTGTTTTAGATTGTTTGAGAAATTATGAACTATTATCTTTTATTTCATTAATGTAATATTATTGAAAAAACAAAAAAGCCAAAATATAAATTTCAGACACAAAATAAATTGAGTTGAGCTTTTTCTATTGATCACAAAAAATTTGATTATTATAATTAACTAGGTGAAAGGTATTTAAACTTTTTCAACTAGTGACTAGTCTAGAATAACTTGACATGTAACCACACACTAAATTAGATTATGACTTAACTAGACTTGACTTAACTTGACTCCCTAAATTTAGCCAACTCTTCATATATGAGTAATTAATTTAATTTAACTAACATATAAAACTCCATTTTAATTTTCCATTTTAATTTTGAATTTACTCTTATTCTCCGAGATTAATATTGCTGAATTATACATAATGGTTCCTGATTATCCTATGCAAGTAGAAGTTTGGACTAAATATTATTGCTTTTCAAATAGTTATTTTATAGATTAATTTGTGTTTGGTTTTTCTTGGGCCGTACACGATTTGACCGAGGGGATGGGTGAGTTGACAAGGGTTCACGCAGTTGAACGGATGGGCGATATGAATATGAATATGAATATGAATGTGGAATGAACTTCGGTTTATGCACACGGGTAAATGGATAGGTCAGTCGGCTAGGGTTTACACGGTTGACTATGTGCATATTGAGGCTTAGTTTGGAACTTGTCTCATCATGTAGCAAGCTGTATGATAATGTTTTCAGTGAAAGAATAGCTATAGCTCTCTTGCCCACTTCCAATTTGCTAGCAATGTCACCACGTTTTAGATAATACATTCACAACCAATAATTTACAGCCCTCATTAATAACAGTCAATCAGAAGCCTAGCGATTTAGCGGGTTTACGTAGTTGACTAGCTCCATAAGAGATTAGTTTGGAACCCGTCTCAGCATGCAACTAGCTATATGATAATGTTTTCGGTGGACCAACGGCAATGGCTGCCTTGTCCAGTTCCGATATGCTAGCGATGTTACCACATTCAAGACAATATATTCACAACCAATAATATATACCTTTCATAAACAACACTATATCATAAGACAGGTGAATGAATGGGCCAGCCCACTAGGGTTTATTCATACGAGCGAATAGATAGGCGACTAAATTAGGATTTACAAGGCGAATGGACGGTAGAGTAGAATATTGAATTGACTTGGGCCTACAAAACTCGGTGAATGAATGGGTGAGTCGACTAGGGTCTACGGAAATGGGTGGATGTATCAGGGTTTTCGGTGTCGGACTATGTACACACCATTTAATCAATTGAAAAAACAAAAGAGAGAATATACTGGGTTTTGAGCAGCGACGGATTAAGACACGCGAGTTGCGACTACCACACCAACTCTACTGGTTTGCCGATGCAATAGTGAAGTAGTTTTTCGTTGCAGGGATTTAACCATATGCTCTACAGGATCACACGGACAATTAAAGCCAAGCCACAAAGAAGCCCATGTCTTGACATAGGCTGTTAGGTGGCAAAAGCAGGTGGGTGTTCCATTGATTGCCTTAGCACGTAGGCCACATGACACATGGTCGTGGCGCGTGAATCAGGTACGGAGTCCTCGGAAAGAAAATTTAAGGGAGTTGTCTATAATGCGACTTTTGGAGATTCCGGTGACGGAATCCGGTGGAAGAAATGAGGTTAAATCTTGATTTTTAGCAGTTAAAATGGTTTTTTAACTGCATATTTGGATTCAGCGCCCTGGAAACCCTGGGAGCCATTGATTGTGCAGAAAATAGCTATCAAACTTGGGATTCCAATGAATTGCTGCCGGATTTTGACCGGAAAAATCTGCCGGAAAAGCTTTCAAAAAGTCGCGTTATAGTGTGTTGGGAGGCTATGGTTTAAAAAAAAAACCTCCAAACATGAGTCTGACCATTCAGATTGTGAAGAAGGGAATTTACCTACTCTAATGAGGTTGTAAAGAGATTTTTTTAAAAATATGTAATTATTTTTTGTTGTATTTGATAAATCTGTAAAATAGGTAAATATATTTAAGACAAAAAAAAATCTAAACTTTTAAAATATTTGATAAAAATAATATAATATGTTATATATGGTCATCAATTCTTTGGTCTGCTGTTAACTATATATACTCAATGTAATATCTCATGTAATATTTTTAGCTATCAATAAAAATAGATTGAAAAAATTAAAATAACATACTAATTTTCTACGACGTTGCGTTCCTTTAGAGATTTGGTGTCACTGGTTTCAAATTTCATCGTTTATTTTTCCCCTACCTCATGGACTATGAGTATGACCCTCTGGTCGAGCAGATCTGGGCAGCTCAGCTGCCCATGTCACCGAGGCACCCTTATCAGGTGATGTTCATGTGCTAGAGCGTTCATCGTTTATTTTTCCCCTACCTCATGGACTATGAGTATGACCCTGGTCGAGTAGATCTGGGCAGCTCAGCTGCCCATGTCACCGAGCACTCTTATTAGGTGATGTTCATGTGCTAGAGCACTGTAGTCTAACGAGGAAGAGGAGTTGTCTAGAAAGTTATGGAAATTCCAGTTATATTTAGAGAAAATCTAGTAAGGGTTTTTGTAAATCCAAATTATAGTTGTTAAACTTTAAACTTTTAGGTGTTCTAGACGTTTTTAATAATTCTGAATCCATTTCCATTTTCAAAAACAAGATTCAAACACTACCTCTACAATTTTTTTTTATTTTTTTACCGGGATTCTAAACACTTCTGAAGCTCAAGGCAATTCCCCCGCTTCTATAAATGACTCCGGCTAAAACAGAAAAAAAAGAACACAACACACAAACTTTCATGAGATGACGAACTGACAACGTCAGCTCTCACTTTTCGTAAATCGTACGTTGGGTTTTAGAGGCATTAAGCACCGTGGGTCAGTTTAGATGTCACTCCTCCATGAGGAAAGCGCGTAAAACCTTGGAAATGGAAAGGAATTTAATCCCACCACCCAAGATCAATCCACACAACGAACGACATTTTCATTGAAGGCTAAGTCCCATTTGATATTTTGACAGGAGGTTTTGGCTCGAGTGCTATAATGTAATTTCCAATTTTCATTTAGGGAAAACCTAATAGGCGATTTAATGAATAATCTCCTCTTCTGTAATATGAGTTTTGCATTTCGAAAAATATGACCTTTGCAATGAGTAGAGGAAGGAAATGCATGTAGTAAAAATTTATGGTAATTAATTTGTTCTTTAAGAATGGTGTAAAGTTAAATGAAAAGATGTCTTTAGTTGTATGAGAGGAGTTGCTTTTTATGGAGAGTTTTATGAGGATAAGATTTAGAGGATTAAGAAAATGTATTTAGTGAAAATATAAGGCAATTAATTTTTTAGGGGATAGTGTAAAGTTAAATGAATATTTTCTAGTTGTATAATGACAGCTACCTCTCACTAAAAATGCTAGCCTTTTTCTAAACTATATATTGAGAAAGATAGTTTTGGAAAAAAGATGGATTGCCTAGACCTTAAAAAAGTTTTGGAAATGGGTAACTGAGACCTTAAAATAATTGCATTTGGCTTTTAATATACATTTACCTCAAATAGATTGAAGTTGTCTCTATATTAGAATCCTTGGTTTATTGTGGATGCTCTAGTTTGAGGATGTTTCCATAGAATTTACTTTGAAGTTGATAAGGCTTATTTAGAATCTAGATATAGGAGGTTGGCAAGGATACTAGCGGGCCTTGACATATCTAAAGGCCTAACAGACTTCACAATTATCAATAAAGGACCTACCTTATTTTTCCATGCTATGGATAATGGAGTGTCATTCAAGTGTAGGAGATGCCATGAGTATTGTCATCTAGTCAAGGACTATGCTCTTAGATTATCCGGGAAAAAATGGGTTTGAAATTATTCTCCATTGGTTAATGTATTATCTCTCAAGACATCACCAAAGGCTCCTTCAACATCCTTGCGCATCTCCTCAATGGGTGACTCCATAGTACTAGATTATCCAACAAAAAAACTAGTCATGGATTAGCAAGAATCCCATAGAAAGATGAACCCCTCCACCTAAAATGTAGATCTTTCTTAAGACTTTTTCTTCCCCACTTTCTCCTATATACTCCTCCACTTAGTTACAATTTGGCTCTCAAGAATTAAATCTAGATGATATTGGTAGAATTTTCCATGAATATTTCCTTTCTGACCTATAATGTTTTCAAATCCTAAAACTTTCCACTTATACCTTTAGAGGAGCCAAGAGAATTTTTTAGATGTTATTTTGACACCCTTGACCTTATACCCCTACCCTTAATAAACCTTCTTTGTAAAGATCCCTTTAAAGCTTATAAATTCTCTAAGGGCTCAAAATATAACTTGTGACCTTGCAACAAGGTCACTAGGGGTTGTGATTGATATTTCAAAACTAGCATAGGAGATATAGAATAAATAATATATAAAACTAGATAAATACATACAAACCTTATTTGTCCATATCTTAGAAACAAGCAAATTCAAAGGTAAAATGTAATAGATAATGATATTTACTTTGGGCCTTCAAAGAATTTGCCCCAATGATAAGGTCAAATTAATTTTACTCTCCTTGAACTGCAAAGGGTTGGGTAGTCCCACTATTGGAATTATCGCTTATGAAGTTAATAAACAATCATAACCCATGTCATTATTTTACAAGAAACCATGATAGATGGGAAAAAATACCCAATACATCTCTAAATCAATTAAAGGATGATACTTTAGTTGTATGGATGCTTTAGATGATTTGGGAGGACATCTTAGAAGGTGAAAGAAAAAATTATTTTCCTTATCAAATTAAAAGGATATTAATTCAGGGTTGATGGTCACCCTTGTTTCCCATGATCATGAAAAAATTTTCAACCATTTGATTATTTATAGACCTTATGAAAAAGGAAAGAATTACTGGGAATATAATTTCCCAAAGTCATGGATATATGGGATGGTAATTCTAGGAGGATATTGGAATTTCACTCCTAGTGCTAATATTCGGTGGAAAATAGCCCAACCAAATAATCTCTAATATATCTTTATTAGAAGATTAGAGAAACTTGGCATACTCAAAATTAAGTCTGCTAATCTTATCCCTAATTAAATTAACATAAGGATTAGGAAATCGTATATAACAAAACAACTCAATAGTTTCCTAGTTTTGGAATATATATTGAATAAAACAATCGAAATTGGGAAATAGATTTTATTAGGAGCGAACTTTTATCATAATCAAATGTTGCTAGAAGTGGTATGTATAATACATAATCCCTCTATCCCATTTAAATTAAACCTAGAGTGGATCAAGGATTAAGAATTCATCCAACTTCTCAAAAATGGGAAAAATATGAAAGGGTCCTCTTGAAAGTCGAATATTCCATTTTGTCTAGACTATCTATAGAAGGATTTGTTTTCCTCTAGATGCTCAAAAGTAGGATCTCTCCTAGCTGGAAAATAAAAGAAGAAATATGCTATTGGAGAAAGAAACATAATGGAACCTTTGTGATATGATTGGAGGTTGGATATATAAAAGCATAGAATATTTTCGTTATTACACAAATTGTAGGGGAATTTGATGTTTGTTATCTCCATATTTTGACTATGGCACTAAGACACTATAATACTAATTGTAGGAAATATTTGAGCTCACTTAAGAAAATTGATAGAGGGGATATATCCCGGGTTGAAAACTTTAATTAAATTACTTTTGAAGGAGCATTCCATTTCCAAAACCTTTTTAAAGAATACAAGAGACTAATCATAGATGTGTTATTTGTATATTTTTTTTTATCATTTTCTAAGATTTCATCGAGGCATATTTAAACAAGTTAATGATTGTAACTTGACTCTGAGGGAATATTTTAGTTTGCTTCAATACATTTTCATTGCACTTATTACTAAGTCAATCAAACCTACAATTTTGAGAGTTTTTACCGAATCTCTCCTTGCAAAAAAAGTTATAAGACCATCTCAAAATTAATACCTCTTAGGATGAAAAAGGCTCTCTTTAGTTGAGTCTCTGTCAAGAAGTTTGGATTCCTTGAAGGGTTCCAACTAAATGAGGAAATTGGTGTTGCCTAGGAAGGGTTACATTTTGTGAAAGAAAAAAAATTGAAGGCCATGATATCTAAAGTATACTTATCCAATGAATATTCAAAAGTCCATTGGATCTTCCTCCACCTTACTTTAATCCATATAGGATCCATTATTCAGTTCGTGGCCTAGGTAATGACATGCATTTTGTTTATAAACCTTTGCAGTCTCAATCAATAGATTTTATTCACCATTATTCATCTATGAAAATGCATTCAATAGGGAATTCCCCTCTCCCCTTGCTCTTTCTCCTAGAAATAGAAGGATTAAATAATGTTCTCAAGGAAGGTACAAAAAATGTCTCTTTGAAAGGTATTATCATCAAAAATTCCAACTATGTTTCTTACTTAATCCTTTTGGATGACATCCTAATATTTTGTGATGCTTCCAAGCATATGGTTTTCAAACTTAAATAGATATTAGACATTTCTACGCATTCAAATGTATGGTGACAAACTCTTCCAAGTCTTTGGTAATTATTTAGGATCTCTTTAAGCATGAAAAGCCAATATATAACTAAAAATTTCCCCTTCATGACCTCAGAATTTAATGCTAATTTCAAGAATTTAGGTCTCTACTTCGAGCATAAACTATAGTTGAAAGGTAGATTAGCAATTCCTCATAAAAATAATCAAACAAAAATTGAATACACAGTGTACTAGATGGCTATCTCATGTCATCATCTAGTTATTGCAAGATATATCATTGAGGTTATTTTGATCTATTAGATCCCTTTATCATAAATCCTAGAAAAAACTAGCTAGCTTTCTTATCATTTCATAGAGAGAGGAAACTAGGAGAAGACGGAAATTTCACTAGGCTATTGGAAAAACCTATCCATCCTTGAAAAATAAGGAGGATGGGGCCTTAAAATCTCATTCCTTTTCTCAAAAGTCATGGTAGTGAAGAAAATGTGGAGACTTATTTAGGGAAAGGATATTGGGCACAAGTTATAAAGCACAAGTATTCCCACCCTTATTCTATTGAAAACTTGATTTCATACCCAATCACAAAATTTCAATCCTCTTCCATAATTTGGAAAGCCATCATATTGTCCTTGCCACCAACTAGAAATTGGTTAATTTGGACGATTGGGAGAGGATAAAAGGTTTAAATTGGGCTTAACCCTTGGATTATAGGTATATATCATCATATGCTACTATCCTCCTCATTATTGACCTCATATCATATGGATTTGAACCCTTCATTAGATTTATATATGTAAACTCCGAACAACATTAATATCTTAGCTAGAGAAACTTGGACCCCAATGAGAAATATGCAACCATTTGGACCTCTTTCACGCAATTTCATGGAAGATGTGGTGTTTTAATTAATAAAGAAGATGATGAACTCCTTTCATTGAAAAATCTCTCAAAAGGATATGAACCTATAATTATTATAACGCTTTGACCATTGAAGGATTTGACATACCCTTATGCTAGTGGAGGAGAGCACATTGGAAGTAAAAAATCCATGCCAGAGGTAAAATATAGTGTGGATTATTCCTAACAATATAAATACCTAACCTAGTATTTACCTCAAAATGATTGATTTTAGTTGGTAAGAAGTACCTTAGCATTGCACCCATTCACTATCAATCAAAGGCCTCATGGATAATATGTTTCATTTAAAAAATATTGATAATAATGATAATAATAATAATAAATCAATGTGGGTCATAGATACAATATCTCAGTGTTAAGTAATATTTTCATGTATTTAAAAATGTATTATTAATAATAATAAAAACATTTTAATGTGTACAATGTGTTCTATAAATAAAATATTTCAATGCACATGTTATGAAAATTTTTTGAATGTCAACCATGTAAATATTTCTACATTTTGGCCCTTTTTCAAGAATATTTTTTAGTTCAATTTTGTCTTGAATCCAACAATTTTAGGTTGCGTTCTCTACATAGTCTACATGCCAAAATTACACACATCATGTGTAAGTTTTTATTATTTGAAATGTATTTTTGAATGCATTAATGAATTAAATGCCTTGAAAACCTCTTTGGACATGTAGATGGGGTATATCCATTTTAACCATAGATGTTAAGTGCTAAGAGGGATTAAACCTCTCATGATACAACTTTTTTTAAGTTTGATACTATAAAGTAAATTCTACCTTAAGAGATTTAATATCCCTTGATAATGTTAGATCCATGAATTAATATGAATCTATACTTTAATATCCACAATTATTATAAAATATGCAAAATATATATATATATATATATAATATATATATATATATATTATAAAATATATATGACTTATAAAATGACCAAAATTATGGTGAAAGCCTTTAAGGTAAAGCAATTTTATGAATACTTTAGATATGGGTTGTAGAATATAACTAACATAGTGTTAAATATTAATATATACCAAGAGAAACTCAATATTAAGATTTCCCTTAACTTCAAAAATTGTTAAATTTTTGGGGGCCGAGAGATTGAGCTATGCAACCCTAACGAAACAGTGACAACCATGAACAAAGCACAACCGTGACGTAACCCTCTGATGGTTTCTACAAAGCTACATACCAGTAGGTCGCTTAGCAGGTTGGAATGAAAAGGGATGGTGGGGGGGGTGAGATCCCCTCCTACTGGGACACAGCGGCAGGGGATTCCCGCCAGAACACTAGCAATCAGAAGCAAATGCAAGATACAAACAAAATAACAGGACCTATCCTCGGTGCGTGATGGAAGGCAGGCAGAAGAGGAAATTGTCAGCCATGTGCAGCAGAGAAACCGAGATTCATCATTCTGATGAATAAATTGGAGAGATACAGAAGTGACATCACGTTGATCTGCAAGTTCATAGGAGTATGGCCGATGAAGAAAGACCTTACCAAGTGGATACAAAAAAATGGCAACCCAAAGGCCATATGGAGCTCAATTTGGGAGCTAGAGGCTTCTTCATGGTAATATTCTCAAACCTGCAAGATAAAGAAAGAATATTTGAAAATGGCCCTTAATTCCATTATAATGTTGGTCTATCTATGAGATATTGGGAAGAATGTTATGACCCAGACAAGGAAAAATTTGTTGTAACCCCACTATGGGTAAGATTATTCTGCCTCCCAATGGACTTCTGGGACCGAGAAATACTAGAGGTTATTGGAAATATGATAGGTAAATTTGTCAAAATAGTAGAAATGACAGAAAAATACAGATCCACATCTTATGTGAGAATCTATGTGTACATGAACATAGCTAAACCCATACCTAATTCAGTGGAGTTAGAATACCATGAAGAGGTTTGGCAACAAACCTTAGACTATGAACACATCTCGTTTAGATGCCGAAGGTGCCATGAATATGGCCACCTATTTAGGGACTGTCCACTAAACATGGACGAGGGGGAGAATACGCTCAAGCAATAGAGGAAACCTCAAGAAGACAAGGAAGGGTTCCAAGAAGTGAAAAACAACAGGAGGCAACCAAAGGAAACCCACAACATAGGGAAAAAAGAATACCAAACTCAGTCAAGTGGTACAAATAGCTTTGAAGCATTACATGTAGAAGAAGATAAAGAAATCAAGATCCAACTTATGGATTATCAGGATAAAGGAAAGGAGAGGAGTTCGAGTCAAGGAAAACCAACACCCAAGTGGAAATCTCAAAGAAATTTGGCAAATAAAGAGGATAAGGAAGAAAGGGAGGGAATGGAAACCACTATAATGGAAATCGACCCAAGCAAGGGAGAGGAACTTAGCATGGAAGAAGAAGTTTTGAAGAAACTGCTAAATGAATGGAGACATTTAGCTGAAAGATTTATTCCGGAAGACTAAAAGAGATTATATAGAGAGACTATCCAATAGTATCAAGCCAAGTAGGGCCAAGGACAAGTTGAGATTGTAGAGCAACTAGGGATGCATCAGGAAAATCCCCATGAGTATTCAAACAAAATAAAAGGAGGGAAGAAAAGGGGTTGGAGAAACTTACAGGAATCTATACAGATCATGGGAGAAATGTTGGTGAACACAGGCAGGGTGGTACCTCTATCAGCGGTATACCAACAAATAAATAAAGTGTCCCATTGATAGTAACATATTGGAACATAAGGGGCCTAAACAACCAAGGAAAACAAATATACTTAGCAGAGAGAATAAGGAAAGAGAAACCCCAATTAATGCTACTACAAGAAACTAAGATTACAAGAGGGAAACTAGATGAAATCCTAAGCAAGATGAAACCGAGGTATGAAGGTAAGTCTATAGATGAACAAGGAATCGCAAGCGGTCTCACAATCCTATGGAACCCAACAGAGGTAACAATTGATTACTAGATAGGAATGAAGCGAATCCTCATTGAGTGGTTCGTCCTGATAGGAAATAAAGAATGGTTCTTAATCTGTACAGTCTATGTCCCTCACAACCCAATCGAAAGTGAAAACTTCCTCCATAGGATAAATATGTTAAGCCAACTACATGAGGAAAATCTTTGGTTACTAGCAAGCGATTTCAAGTTGATAACAACGCCGGAGGAGAAAAAAGGGGGACTTCGAAGGGAAGAGCCAAAAATGGAGAAATTCATGGATATACAAGAAGAACTTCACCTGGTGGATATCCCAACAATTAATGGAAAATATACGTGGAATAATTGAAGGGGAGGGAATAGGCAAATAGCTTCTCATCTGGACAGATTATTTGCCACAGAAAATCTCATTAGTAAAGATGTTTACTATGAGGCTACAATTCTACTATGCCTAGGGTCGAATCACTAGCCTATTAAACTAGAAGTGGAAATGAAACAAAGAAATCTAAATAGACCCTTAAGTTTCGAAGCCTTTTGGCTAAGAGAACCAACCTTCATTGAAAAATTGAAGGAGTGGTGAAATAGGAGTGAGGAAGAAGGAATAAATCTAATGCATACCTTCCAACTCAAATTCAAAGAACTAAAAGGAAAAATAAAAAAATGGAACAAGGATGAGTTCGACAACATTCAACAGGAATAGGAATTGATCCAAGCCAAGATGAGGAAAGTACAACAACAAATCATCAATGAGGGAATAAATGAGCTTCTAGTGGAGGAGGAAGGGTAGCTGATAAATAAATTGGAGGAAAGGAGACAACAAGCAAAAATATTATGGAAACAAAAATAAAAAATCCAATGGTTAAAGGAAGGGGAAAGAAATACAAGGTTTTTTCATAAAGCTATGATCCAACATAAGCAGAAGAATATGATATTCTCCCTAGTCAATTAGCAAGGTAACTGACTTACTCAAAATGAAGACATGGAGAACCGTTAGTTCAACACTTTCAAAGGCTAATGATGGAACCCAATCTAAATAGGGAGGAGAACATAAACAAAATCACTCAACACATTCCCAATCTGGTGAGAAGGGATCGGAACATGGCCTTGCTAAGGGAAATATCTAAAGCAAAGGTAGAATGTATCCATCCCTTAACTCCAGATTTTTGGCCCTTATTCTGAAAATGGATCATTCAAAAGAATTGCAAGGTTTTAGACCAATAGCAATTTGTAATGTAATTTACAAAATCATGGCTACAATTATGGTAAATTTCCTAAAACCTATTTTACCTAGTCTAATCTGTCAACAACAGACAGGGTTCATTAAAGGAAGACAAATAGTCGATGGCATTGTGATGGCACAAGAGGAAATACATTCACTAAAGACAAAAAAAACCAAAGGCATGTTGGTAAAACTAGACTTATCAAAAGCCTATGACCGTCTAAACTGGAAGTACCTACAGGGAATCTTAAAGGAATTCGGCTTTGATGAAAGATGGATAAGTTGGATAATGTCGATGATATCAACTATAGCCTTGTCAATTTTACTTAATGGATTACCCACAGAGGTGTTCAATCCAACCTGAAGGCTCAGGCAAGGCAATCTGGTATCGTTGTTTCTGTCAATACTGGTCGCAAAAGGACTCGAAAGGTATATAAAAGAGAAAGTTCAAAGAGAACAGTACACAATTCTTAGATTGTGGGGGAATGATTTATCGTTAACTCACCAAGAATTTGTAGATGACATAATGATGTATGGGCAAACATCTCTAAGGGAAGCCAGAGGGTTAATGGAGATTCTAACTAATTTCACAAGTGCTTAAGGGATGGAGATAAATAAAGAAAACTCTTATATATTTTTCTTCAATACAAAAACCCCATCATAATATTTCTTAGTAAGAATAATGGGATTCTGAATTGGTAATATCCCCTCGAAATACCTAGGAATTCGGCTAAGTGATCAACAAACTCAAGTGGCAAACTAGAAACCCTTGTTGGCAAAAATACAAGGGAGAATGCAGAATTGGAAATTCAGATCACTGAATGTGCTGAGTCAGGTAATACTACTAAGATCAGTACTACAATCGATCCTGATTTACCAATTAACCAGTCAAGCGACACCTAAAATAGTTTGCCAAAAGATGATAGACATCTTAAAAAGTTATTGTGGCAAGGGCCCATAATAGAAAAAATGGGCTCTGCTATCGTGGAATTGGGTCAGGAAACCTCTAAAATATGGGGGGTTAGGGCTCAGAGACCCGTACATTCTTAATCAGGTCATGGAGGAAAATCTCTGGTGGATATGGATCTAGGGAGGAGTAGACCTATGGAAGGAAATATGGGGGAGGAAGTATGGCATGCCAAGCTCAATTGAAGGAAAGCTGAAAGTCAAGGACAATGAGAAGGGATCAGCCATTTGGAACTTAGCCTTAGATAGTGGAAATCTGATCAGAACCCATAGTTTCTGGGAAATAAGGGGAGGAGACAAAGAAATTTTTTGGGAAGAAGTGTGGCAACAGAGAGAAAAACTAAACGACAAACTAGAGCTAGAAATAGTATGTCAATATACTAATAACCTAGAAGAACAAATAGTAAAAAACTTCTGGAGCATGTAACCCAGAGAGTACTGAAGAAAATGGAAATAGAAACAGGATTGGACAGATGCCTCAGAAACACCCCAATGGAAGGTATATGAGAAAGAGACGGAAACTTGGAAAATTGCAAAAACAAAGGGGTTGAGCATTCTAAGATGGGGGTATAGGATTAAAGAGATGTTCACAATTAAAGAGGGCTATCAACTACAAGCAACACACCATCTATAATAGGGGACTCAAACATGGGATAGAATATGGCAAGAAAAGTCATGGCCGAAAATCGCCTTTTTCATGTGGATCTTCTGACATGGGCAAGCACTTACTTGGGACCAACTGTAGAAAAAAGGCCTGCAGGGACCCTCGATCTGTAGCATGTGTAATGGATAGGAGGAATTAATGGAACATATGACCAATGCCTGTAGATACAGTGAAAACTTGTGGAGACATGATGATCAACTCTTCGGAGTAAATGACAAGAATCAAACTAGTACGAAAGCAACAATGGATAATTGGAGGAAAAATCCTTACCCAAACCCCATCATGAGTCAAGCGCGGAGACTATATTTAGGTTTATTTCTATGGGCAATATGGAAGGAAAGAAATAATCAGATCTTCAAAGATAAAAAAAGAACAGAAGAATAAAGATGGAAAAGGATACTCCAAAACATACGAGAAACAATACTCGCTAAGAAATGGTATGTGAAGGATTGGAAAACAAATCCTCATGAAGAAAGAATAATAATGGGTCTAAAATTGAAGCCCAATATGCTAAACTTCTCCTCCTTGAAACACCATTTCCACAATGGCAAGACTGCAAACTCCTTCACACGAGCTCAAAAAGAACTTATCATTCTTAACTTCAATGGAGCTACGAAAGCAAACCTTGGGTGGAGGGGATGGAAGGAGTATTCAGAGACGAAAAAGTTAATACGATCCAAATATTTTCCATGGACTATGGCACTACAATCAACAATGAAGAACAACTCCATGCATTGAAGCGGGGACTGGAAATTGCGTTAAGGGAGAGGTTCCAGAGATTGGAGGTGGAAGAAGACTCGAAAATGGAAATAGACATGATGAAAAAACTCCAGCAAGGGATTCCTTGGGAAAAAGACATCCAAAGTTGGAGGAAGGCAAGCCTTGTCCAAGAGATTATCAAGCTAATTCAAAAAATCAGGTACACTATGCCAACACATGTTCGTAGGATGGACAACGTGGCAACAGACAATCTTGCTAACTAGGGATGCGAACAGGCAGGTAGAAACCTAGATATGAGAGGAGAAGAGATAATAAAAATGGATGAGATGAGGAAACTAGAGGAGATCCTAGAAAAAGACAAGGAGAAAAGGAGAAAACCCCTGATCGGCGTGCGATAGGGAAGTCTAGGTGCGCCAGAGGGGATGGGAGGTGGAGGAACCATAAACCATCCACATGGGCCCAAGAACAAAGGGGACATCGAGATATGAGAGGATGAGACAACAAGAAGGATAGGGCAGGGATGAGGAAGGCACAGAGTGAGGATAGGTGTGGATGAGAATGGAAGGGAATTAGGAAGGCTTGTGGGTAAGTGGGAGGATGAGCATAATAGAGTCGGTAAGTGGCATGAGAGCAGAGAGGTACCCACGACAGGAGAAACTGGAGGCACGAGGGAATTAATGAGAGATAGAGATGGAAGCATCAGAGGTTCATCATTCTAAGGAAAAGGAATGAATGAATAGGTGACGAGAGGAAGAAGAGGGCATGTGGGAGGCTGGACAGAAGAAATCTGGAACAGAAGGATAAAACAAAAAGAGGTGAAGGTATTTTAGAGAGGAGATAGCCGCATGCAAAGAACGAAGGTGAAGGAATGAGAAAAGAAAGGTGGTGGACGTAGGTGGTGGACGTGCGTTGGTGGATGCAAGCTAGTAAATGAAAATCAATGGTATGTCACCTTGAATGCCTTAACTGTTAGAAATGAAGTAATGTTTAATTCATAGGAATTGGGGGAGGGGGCTTGGGAAAGCCAAGACTCGGAACGAGTCGTGACTAGGGGTTTCTAGGAGTCTAACCTAGTCTGGAATGTTAATGAAGGAAAGAATTATGGTAAAGTTAAAGGACCTCCTTGGGAAGATGAGTAGAGAGGGAATGAGGGAGGATGGGGAGACAATGGAGGTTCCACTAAGGAGATTAAAGCCCCGACCAGGTGGTACCTGAGGCACGGAAGGGAAAAATCAAGTAGCAGAGACATAGTGGAGGGTATTACGGGGGCCAAAAAAGCAAGGCTATGGCTAACCTTTCTTGAGACAAAACCAAACTAGAATTTCCAGAGTGAGACCCAGGGGATAACCAAGGGCAAATTTTGAGCGGGGATAACTGAGAGGAGAGAGGCTGGGAAGGGAAACCCATTTGAACTCCAGAACTTGGATAAGGGAACCCAAATTAGGGACTCCAGTAGGACCATAAAGGTTGACCCACAAGTTACGGGTTACCAGGGAGGGATGAAACGGAGAGGAGAAGATTTGAGAGGTCAAAGCCTATTATGTCAAGCGCAGTCACGGGGGAATTTGAGGGAGAAGGAGGGAAAACTCAATTTTCTAGGACTAGGGCAAGAGGCCAAGTCTAGAGCAGCTAAAAATACGACAATTTGGTGTGTATGCATTCAGACTGATGACATTTCTTGTGTTACTGATTTAGGTATTATAATAGCTAGGGTGCAACACAGTTTGGAGGTTCGGATCACGTAGTGCGCTTTAGAGAGAAAACCTACAATGAAGAACGATACGAGTGAAGGAAAACACAGCCGAGACAAATAAAGCATGGCTAGAGAAGGAAAAGAGGTGGCTAAACAAGTCAACAGAGGAACTGGGAAGGCAGGGAAAAGGACCACTGGGGGATGCAACCTCTAGCAAAGGCCAAAGAAAATGAGTCAGGAAGTCTAGTAAGGAGCATATGAAGACTCTCATCAGTGCTTACATGGCTAGCAACCAACTAGAGGTAAGAGCACAAATAGCCGAGTGGGAGATGGAACTCAACGAGAGCATCACCAACTAGGACATTTAGACAGAAGAGTGGGAACCCAAGGAACACCCGTGGCCGACATACTCTATTCAGGCAAAAAATCTAGTAATATTGGGTTATGAACAACATAGTAGCTTGAGCTATGGTACTAAACAAGGAACAAGAGGTACAGGTGGAAGCCAAAACAAAGGAGCCCAGCAGGAAGGATCTCCCCAGGGAGATAACAAAAGTCTAGATTCAAGTCTACCAAAACAACTTAGCTCCAAGTAGGATAGAGCAAAGTCTATAGGACATGAGGAGAATCAAGATGCCAGGGTCCAGTGCAAAAGCCCTAGCCCTGGTGGAGTCCTCAGATGAGTAAAACAGGTTTCTAGACATAATTTTGTTATATATCAATTAGCCTTTGCTTTCCTAAGTTGATGTTGATTATAGATAGAATAGCAAATGTTGCATGGATGGTGGAAAAGGACATATTTAAATTTTGGACATCTTCTAACGCTGATAGGTTGAGACCACCTATTATTACTATGCAAAACATGTTAGTGGTTCGATAATATTAATAAAGAAAGTACTAGCAAGTTTATAGAAAAATAAAATAAAATAAAATATAAAGATTTCCCTTGGCATGCCAAATTGTAACTTATACACTACCACCAAATGAGTAAAACATGGAGAAAGTAATTTCACATAAAAATATGCTCAAGAGATTCCACTCTCTTAAGATGCAAAACAAAAATGTACATTAGGTCATTGAGGGTGAAATCTAAATAAACAAGAAATAATACCTATTTAAGGAACAACTCTAGTCAAAGCTATTTATTTATCCTTTGAAATGGGAACTAATAAAGGATTTACAAATTTCTTCGTTTACAACTACTAAAATATCATAAAATATAATGGGAATAAGTTTCAATACTTGATAAGTAAATATAAGAATGAAAGATAAGCCTCTTTAAGGGTGACATAATTTCATAATAGAAAAATCTACAAGAATGAGATTAGATGATTCTAAAAATAGGTCTTTTTAGTATATAAATATATATAGTAGACAAAGTGTACACTTACTACTAAAGGGTTCAGGTAACAATAATAATAAAAATATAACTCAATACTCAAGTAAATATAAGAAGGAAAGATAAACCTCTTTAAGGGTGACATCTTTTTTATAATAGAAAAATCTACAAGAATGAGATTAGATGATTCTAAAAATAGGGCTCTTTAATGTATAAACATATGTCACAGACAAAGTGTACACTTACTACTAAAGGGTCTAGGTAACAATAATAATGAAAATATAACTCAATATCTAGTGCTTTGCATGGGGCTTTGTATAGGTCTTAACATTCCCCTCCCCTTCAAACATGTGTTGTCCTCAAGGTTTAATTAACTGTATATTTTTCTACATGAATAACTCATCTTCCCATGTTTCCTTTTCCATTGGTAGGTTCTTCCATTTGATGAGGTACTCAATAATTGCTCAATTTTACAATTTCTTAATCCTCATTTCAAGGGTTATTTCTAGTTCTAGTATGATTTCCCCTTCTTATTTATTATTTGGTAAAATAGTTTCGATTGATATATTTTCACTAATACCTTATTTAATCAATAAACATGGAATATTTGATGTAAATGTGAAGAAATAGGAAACTCAAATTTGTAAACCATACTTTGAATCTTTAAGAACACCTTATATAAGCCATAATGCTTGGGTGCCAATTTAATTTCCTTATTTTATTGCTCGAGGGACATCCATCTATATGACTGTAGCCTAAAAAATATCCAATCCCACACTTCAGACTCCCTATCATTGCAATGTTTATTTGATTTTTGTTTCATTCTATTTTATGATATGACTAAGTTGTCCTTCAATAGATGAGTTGTGGGCCAATTTAGTAATCAAATAAGAAAATAATTATCTCCAAATTTTTTTCAAGAAAATTGGATCTCTATCACTTGTAATAATATTGGGATTCCATGTAGATTTTGAAATTTATTACACTAATGCTATGAATACTATACTTGTTTTAAAAGGATAAGAGAAAGAGAGATAAATAGACATACATTTTCAGTCAATTAACTATCATGGCATGAAAAATAATAATATTAATGCTCTACTTGAAAATAGCATCAAAGCTACTCTCAGCCTATGGTTTTCTCAGTTCATCGTATTAGGAACTGGGTAAAAAATATTTATCAATTAGTGAATTATTTTTTGCCAACACAATAAAAACACTTTTATTAGAATACTAATTTCTTTTTAATCCAATCAGTAAATATTTTTACTAAACTTAATAAATAATTTTTATCAAAGCATAGGTTTGTCAATATGTCTTAGAAGCAATCATATAAAGTCTTAACCATAAATTCAGTTGTTCCAAAGCAAGTTTTAGCCATGATATTATGGAAATATATAAATAATAGCAGGAATTGAAGAAAGTTCTTAACCTTCACAATTATCAATAGGAGTCTCTTGAAAAGGTTGCAAGCGGAGTCCTTTGAGAAGGTTGAAGATGTTTTCATTAGTAGTGATGAGAATTAAATACATTAAGAGGATTTAGAAATGAGTCTTGACTATGGGGGATTTTGATCCAACCCTAAATTTTAGTGAAACCATGTGTTGCCATAACTCTATTAGTATACAATTTGAAATCTACCAACATTTAATAGATTTGAAGAAAAATATTGTATTAATTTTGTAAAAAGTGGAGTAATATTTATGGTCATATTAATATATCACCTAGTACAAGAAAATATGCAATTCAAAAAAAATATAAAAAATCCCATATATGTGGAACCAAAAAACATATTGGTTTTAGGACCCTTAAGGAAAAATAGGCTAAGAATGTGGATCAATACTTTATTACCATCAACAATAAAGTAGTAAATGAAGAAGAATATTGCCATCAAAAATAAAGTAGTAAATGAAGAAGAATCACTAAGGAACAGAGGCTAAGAACTTGTGAAGAACTCAACTTCTGCTATTTCAAGAGGGTAGGAATGAAATATGTCGGTGGGAATATTGTCAAAAAATTGAGGGATGAGTCCAAGTTGCATGTTAGGATTTCTCCTCGAGAAATGGAACCACCATCCAATGTATCCACATATGAGCTTTCTCACATTGCTAGGAACACAAATATCTTAAAAGGAATTACAAGTTATCTCAAATGTATTGAGAGACCACCTTCCCAAGGTATTTGTAGTGCCAAGTACAAGGAATATATGTTTCCTCATTCATCTTCTACATATGCCTTATAAGAAAGAGTTAGTAAACATGAAATGAAAATTCTATTTTCCGTGGAGACAATTTATCCACCTAATATTTTAGGAGTAATATAGAAAGTTGTGAAGAATAATTTATTGGAAATAATACTGAGAGGGGGGGTGAATCAGTATTATTAAATTCTTTTCAATATATCTTCCAAATTTATACTTTAATTTATTCTTCAAATATTGATCATTAGTTTGTATGTGAGTACCATGTAATAATGAGCAAGAATAAGAGAAACAGATAATTACACCAAGGAACACCAGATATAAGGTGGAAACCTGATGTGGGTGAAAACCACCTACTGCAATATGTCTCTATCTTCTTTCAATTAGAAACTTCTTTTACAATGATTTTGTACTGGTGTAGTCCTCTACCAGTACGCAGGCTGCAACCTGCAGAGAGCTACAACCCTCTCTCGTTTTCCAGTCTCTCTTGGAAGGGAGCTACAACCCCCTTTGCTCTTCTATTTCTTTAAGGACCATGTTTCATAAATTTTCAAATTGGATCCATGAACATCAATTAATCATCAAGTACATGTGAATCACCCAATGAACTTTTTCAATCAACCAATGAATCGACCAATAATTTCTTAGAATGCAATAACCAAATTAGCAATACCAGTATTCTAAACCCAGAACTCTTTAGCAATAGATAAAAGACAGTCAACAAATGATTCAAGATAGGTCTGCAACTTCACCAATAGAGGCTTGCGAATATCTGCAACTCTTCTGTGTCTAAACTGCGTGAATCTGCACCCGATCGGTCTTCTGTGTTGTGTATCTCCACACCTACTCCTTCGGCTTCTCTACATACCACTGCTCAGATCCGCACCTGAACTATCTCTCTCACAGCGTACCTTCACAACTGGTTCTTCTGTTCCCCTGCGTACCTCCACACTGTGGCTTCTTCTGAGCTGCGTTCCTCGCACCTGCGCCTTTTGCTGCACTGCGGATCCCCGCACCTACGCCTTCTCCTGCACTGCGGACGCCCGCACTCACGCCGTGGATTGCCTGCAAACCTCTGATTAGGGCCAAATTAACAGTCCTCCAATGTGCTACAAACAGTCAGATCCATAGATCTGATCATGCGCCCGAGAGACGATAACCTATCAATAGATTTTCCTTCAATTTCACCTTGATTTAGATCTAGCCTTTAGAACCGACTACCCAAAATTTCAGATCTTAAGATATTCAATTTTCATAAGTATCTAACCAAGAGGTCTCCTTTCCTTTTTATAGGCAAGCCCTTATTCAAACCATGGGGCAAAACCATCGAAAACCAATACAAGGGATCCAAATCGTGGTTCAATAATTTAGATCTTATACCACGGACCAAAGCCATAGGATCATGAACAACGGGCTAAATACCAAGGGCCAAACATAAGAAACCCCACGTGGGCGTGCTTCTCTACATTGGAGTGAGTGAACTGGGGGACTGCACCTTCTGAACAGAGCATCTGCGAGTATGACCGCACTTCTAAGTCGGCGTACCTATGGGTCTGCACCTTTTGAACGGTGCACCTACGAACCCCTTGTTTTCCATCATTTTGAGAGCTTGCCACTTGAGTGAGTTTCCATCAAGTACAACACCTGAGCCATAGTGCCAAACCTGAATCATAATTCCAACAATCTCCCCCTTTGGACTTGATGGCAACCCCACGATCTTCAAGGTCATTCTCCCCCTTTGGCATCAAGGGCAAAGGGTTATGCTCCCCCTGAGAACATGCTTAAGTATTTGCACTGTTGATCATGCTCCCCCTGAAAACATGCTTAAGCCTTTACACTGCTGATCATGCTACCCCTAACTATAGACCAGATCTGCAAAAGAAAAATTTCTTCAAGAAGAACCATAATCCACCATGCACCATAAATGACCGTGAAAGAGATAGAGACATATTAGCAGCAATGTGCAGATCAGCATCCATGTTCTTCTTCTGTACATTCTTCTTCAAGATCTTCTACCATAATGCCAACAAAGCATTATATATGCTCCCCATGAACTTGTGCCATTCGATCTTTGACCAATCCATAACCCAGCAATTGTACGTGTATACCCCATATGAAACTTGTGTACAACCAACAATCTCTCAAACAGATGAGATTCAACAACAAGATGATGCATCAACTACCCCCAGCTTTTGCCTGAGGTATTCAAAGGTCTCCCTGGGCAATGGCTCAGTGAGTATATTAGCAACTTGTTCCTTAGAAGGAACATACCCCAACTTGACCTTATGTTCAAGCACTTGTTCCCTGAGAAAGTGATACTTGATTGGTATGTGTTTGGTCTTTGAATGCATGACTGGATTCTTTGAAATGCTGATTACACTTGTATTATCACATAAGATGGAGATAGGTGGTGTACAAGTGATTGAAAATCCTGCAAGGTCTGCATCATCCAAAGACGTTGAGTGCAACAAGATGCAACAGCCACATATTCCACTTTAGTTGTAGATAAAGCAATCGAACTTTATTTCTTGCTGAACCAAGATACTAATCTGGAACCCATAAAGAATGCACCACTACTTGTGCTCTTCCTGTCATCCACGCTTCCAACCCAATCTACATTTATATAAGCATGAAGAGTGAGATCTGTATCTCTTGGGTACCATAAGCCATAGTTTTGAGTTCCTTGAAGATACTTGAAAATTCTCTTTACTGCCTGAAGATGGGTTTCCTTAGGATTTGCCTGAAATATTCCAACTATTCCCATTGCATGCATGATGTTTAGTCAGGTACCCGTCAAATAAAGTAGACTTCCAATCATGGATCTATACGTTGGTTTATGAAATGCTGTTGATTCATCATTTGCACTGAGACTGCATCCTGTAACCATAGGGGTACATACTGGTTTTGAATCTTCTATGCCATACTTCTTCAAAATCTGCTTGAGGTACTTGGTTTAAGATAAGAAGATACTGCCTTCATTTTGTTGGATTTGCAATCCAAAAAAGTATGTCAGTTCTCCAAGCAAAGACATTTCGAATTCTTTTTACATCACCAAGGCAAAGCTTTGACTCATAGCTTCTTCATTGCTGCCAAAGTTAATATCATCTACATACACAACAAGTATTAGCAATTTGTCATTTTCAATTTTTATATAAAGATTGGTATCTGCTGATCCTTTTGAGAATCCTTGTTGATGAAGATATTTGTCCAAACGATAGTACCAAGCCCTTGGAGCCTGTTTAAGGCCATAGAGAGCCTTTTTTAGTCTGTAAACAAGATTTGGATCATTCCCAAGAATGAAACCATCTAGTTGCTCAATGTACACTTCTTCTTCTAAGTCTCTATTCAGAAAGGTTGATTTCACGTCCATTTGGAATACTTTGAACTGCTGAAAGCTTGAGAGAGCGAGGAACATTCCGATGGCCTCAAGTCTAGCAATGGGAGCAAAAGTTTCTTCAAAGTCTATTCCTTCTTGTTGAGCATATACTTTACAGACAAGTCTGGCCTTGTTTCTAATAACTTCCCCATTTTCATTCAACTTGTTCTTGAAGATCCATTTTTTCCTATGACATTCTTATCTTTTGGTCTAGGAACCAATTCCCAAGTGTTGTTCTTTTCAATCTGCTCAAGTTCTTCATCCATTTCCTTCACCCAGCATTCATCTTTGCATGCCTCTCTTACATTTTGTGGTTTAGTGGAGGAGAGTAATGCCAAATAGCTTGAAGCTTCTGCAATTGTTCTTCATGTTTCTATGCCTGCCTCCTTTTGCCCCAAAATTTGTGATTCTGGATGATTCTTTTGAATATACCTAGAAGGAGTCTTTTCTTCTATCCTTATCTGTTCCTATGGCTCCTCATGGGTTTCTTCTTCATAGGTTTCTTCTTCATCATCAGTCAAATTTTGAGGGTAGTCTTCATCCTCTTCGATATTTTCATAATTTACTTGCCTAGGAATGTATCCTTTTTCATCAACCACTACATCAATGCTGTCAGCAATTCTTCCAAGTCTTTTATTGTAACACTTATATGCTTTGTTGTGGGGAGAATAACCAAGGAGAATGCATTCATCTTCTCTAGGTTCAAGTTTTCCAAGTTGTTCATCATTATTCTTAATATAGCATTTGCTTCCAAAAATTTTGAAATGCTTTACCGAAGGAGTCTCATCATACCAGAGCTCATGAGGAGTTTGAGTGTTGTTCACTCGGACATTTGTTTTGTTGAAAATAAGAACCGCAGCAAATGCAGCTTCACCCCAGAAGGTTGCGGGAGTTCCAGACTCATCAAGCATAGCACGAGCCATTTGTTGAACAGTTCTGTTCATCCTTTCCACCACTCCATTTTGCTGAGGAGTCCTAGCTGTAGAGAATTCCCTTTTTATTCCATGTTCTTCACAGAAATTGAAAAATTCATTTGAGGTAAACTCCCCACCTCTGTCAGACCTGAGGCACTTAATTTTTTGATCTGATTTGTTTTCAGCCAAGGCTTTGAAAGATTTGAATTTTTTGAATGCTTTGTCCTTGTGTTTCATAAGTCCCAACCAAACCATCCTGGAGAAGTCATCAATGAATAATATAAAGTATTCTTCTCCTCGAGGTGACCTTGTCCTAAATGGACCAGATACATCCGTATGGACTAGTTCAAGAGGCCTGCTGGCTAATCCTTCCTTCTCAGGGAAGTTGGTTCTGGTTTGCTTACCAAACTGACATGATTTTCATATGGTGTTGTCTGGAATTTTGATATCTGGAAGACCACAAACTACCTGGTATTTTCATGCTTTCCTTATTTGTGAAAAGCTTAGATGCCCCAACCTCCAGTGCCATAATAAGTGTTCATCATCCTTGCTCAAATAGCATTGTTGTTGTCCTTCTTCAAATATGTATAAGTTATTTGGAGTTCTTCTTCCTTTGATAAATGTTTTTCCCGTATCAAGATCACGAACACTACATCCATTTGATCGAAATATTACCTCGGTTCCTTGATTGCACATCTGACTAACACTCAGAATATTATGCTTCAAGCCATCAACATACAAAACATTTCCAACTTTGACCTTTTCTTTCAACTGAGCAGTGCCTTTTCCTTTTATGACTACAGGGGTATAATTTCCAAAAGAAACTTTCTTTCCCTTTTCTAAAACACTATATGGTTCAAGTTTTTCTTTATCTCCTGTCATATGCTTCGAACATCCGCTATTGATGTACCATTGATTTTCCTGTCCTTCTGCATAAAAAGCTATCCCACATCTTTCTGATTGTGGTTCCTTTATTCTCCATGTTCTGGTACTTGGGGCTTGTTCCTTTGTCTGCCAAAACCTGCTCCTGCATTCAGAATCTTCATGACCAAAGTTGTTACAAATAGAACATTCAATTTCATTTTCAAGGGCCGAAAATTTGTTATAGGTCCTTTTCATGATCCCAGTCATATTCCTTTGTTTATGAGCTTCTCTAGTCATGATTGTTTTATAGGCAACACATTGAGCTGCTTTGTGGCCAAAGTTATGGCAAGAGAAACATTGGCCATTGAAGAAACTTCTGCGATTATCAAGTCTACTTGCCAAATGATTGTAGTTTCTATTGTCATCCATTCTTGAGGCAAATTGAGAAGATTTTACCTGTGGCTGGTTGTATCTTTTGTTCATCCTTAAGATGGATTGCTCATGATTTACCTGGTAGTCTTTGTTGATCCTTGATGTAATTCGTCCCTGTTTTACCTAATGATCTCCATTGGGCTTTTGCTCATTCCTCCTTGCTGCGTTGAGATAACTCTTTGAGGTGGATGCTTGAGATGCTTCTCCACTATACACCAGACCTGTCTTGATTAGTGGAGAACGATGTACATTGATAATCTCATCCAGAGTTTCAAATCCTTTAACAAATTTAATATTAAGAGCCTTTGTTTTCTCAATTTCTTTTCTAAGGCCAGCAATTTCACATTCTAACTTCTCAAGAGATCTTCCTTTTTCATCAAGTTGGAATTGCAGAGTATCAATGATCACATTCTTTTCTTCTAAACATGTTTTGAGTCTAGAAATCTCTTCATAAAAGCCATCCATATCTATAGCATCCATGTAATCATCATCTTCAAATGCCATTAAAAGTTTATAGTTATTACCTCGTTCATCTTCATCACTATTTGAAAGACCATCACTATCTTCATGAGTGTAGTAACTTTTCTTAGTTACATTATGTTTCTTGTTCCATCTAATAGGTTCCTTCCCTTTGTCAGTTTTATCCTTATGAGGACATTTGGCAGCATAGTGACCAACTCTCCCACAAGAAAAACATTTGAAAGGCAACTTACCTCTGAATCTTCTAGTACCCCGTTGAAGTTTTTTGACAAAATTTGATTCTTCTTCCTCTTCTGACGAATGTCTTAACTCATAGTAGTCTTCTTTGCCTGAAACCTTGAAGGCTGCTTCTCTCCTATCTGATGGTCCTCCTTTCCTCATTTCGTAAGCAGTTAGAATCCCATGTAGCTGTGACATGGTAAGGTTTCGAAGATTCTCCTTTTATTCTATTGCATAAACTTTAGATTCAAACCTAGGGGACAAAGATCTTAGAACTTTTTCAACCACAACAACCTCTTTTATTTCTTCACCCAAGTTTTTCATACAATTAACAATCTCATCTACACGAAGGAAATAGTTAGCCACACTTTCATCATTATGCATTCTGAAAATTCATTACTGAATTCTGAGAGTTTGTAGTTTTGCTCGTTTTACCTGATCATCCTTCATAGCTCAGTACAATCTTGTCCCATATTCTTTTTCGGATTTATCTGCATAATCTTGACAAATTCATTGAAGATAGACCATCCTAATAAGAGTATTGACCGCCCTTTGCATTTGTTTTTCATATTTCTTCTTCTCAGCCGGATCTGTAGAGTTGCTGATTGGAATAAGTATACCCTATAAATCTATGATATCCCAGACTCGTACCAAGAATTGAAGATAGGCATAACTCTTACACTTCCAATAATATGATGTCCCCATCAAAAATCGTGCCTGATTGAATGCTTCCCTCTTGTAGTGCTCATGAATGAAAGTCTTCCTTCAAGTATCAAGCTTTCTTCTGAAGGACTGGCTCTGATACCAATTGTGAGAAATAAACAAGAGGGGGGGGGGGGTGAATCAATATTGTCAAATTCTTTTCAATATATATCTTTCAGATTTATACTTTATTCTTGAGATATTAGTTTGTATGTCAGTACCAGATAATAATGAGCAGGAACAAGAAAAATAGATAATCACACCAAAGAACACCAAATATAAGGTGGAAACCCAATGTGGGTGAAAACCACCTACTGCAATATGTCTCTATCTTCGTTCAATTAGAAACTTCTTTTACAATGATTTTGTACTGGTGCAGTCCTTTACTAGTACGCAGGCTACTACCTGCAGAGAGCTACAACCCTCTCTCATTTTCCAACTTCTCCTAGAAGGGAGCTACAACCCCCTTAGCTCTTGTACTAGCTAAGATACTAGTACGTAGGTGCTGACCTACAGAAGGCTACTACCTTCTCTTTCTTCCAGGGACCACGTTTCATGAATTTTCAAACTGGATCCATAACATCAAGTACATGTGCATCACCCAATCTCCTTTAAACAATTAACTTCTTAGAATGCAGCAACCAGAAAATATCACCAGTAACCAGCCACCAATTTAAACCCAGATCTCTGCAGAAACAGGTACAATACAACTAAAATATATTTCAAGGAAAAAGTCTTCAACTTCACCGAAGGAAACCTGCGGATATCCGCACTTCTGCCGTGAAGAGACTACGCAGCTCCGCACCTGCTCCATTGATTCAACTGCGCACCTCCACACCTGTACCTTCTGTTGCGTTGCGTTCCTCCGCACCTGCGCCTTCTGCTGCGCTGCGTTCCTCCGTACCTGCGCCTTCTGCTGCGTTGCATTCCTCCGCACCTGCGCCTTCTGTTGCACTGCGTTCCTCCGCACCTGAGCTTTGGATCGCCTGCGGACCTCTGTATAGAGCCAAATTCTCAGTCCTCCAATGTGCCATAGACTATCAGATCCACAGATCTGAACATGCGCCCAAGAGATCATGACCTATCAACAGATCTGCCTTACACTTTTTCAGATTTCACCTTCATATAGATCTAGCTTTTTAAACCGATTACCCAAAATTTCATATCTTAAGATATTCAAATTTCACAAGTACATAGCTAAAAAAAACTCCATTCCTTTTTATAGGCAAGCTCTTACTCAAACCATGGATCAAAAGCATAGAAAACCAAAACAAGGGATCCAAAACCTGGGTTAATATTTTAGATGCCAAAATCACAAACCAAGACCATAGGATCAAAACGTCAGACTAAATATCATGGACCAAACATAAGAAATCCCACGTGTGCGCGCTTCTCTGCATTGGAGTGAGTGAACTGGGGTCCACACCTTCTGAACGGAGCACCTGCGGGTATGTCCGCAATTCTTGGTCGGAGAACCTGCGGGTCCGCAGCTTCTCTTAGGATCACCTGCGGGTATCTCATCTTTTATGATTTTGAGAGCCTGAAAAGATATCTGCCACATGAGTGAGTTTCCATCAAGTACAACACCTGTGCCAGAGTCATAATGCCAACAGGAAGTGTCAGGATTGCTATTTTTGAAGATGATTTAGTGATCCTAGCACTTCCCAAGAGTTGGCAAAGTTACCAGGACTCAGTTAATCGGAGGGAGAAGCTACAAGAGTGGGAGCGGTTATGGTCTGACTTGGTACAAGACGAGTTTCGATAGAACACCAGAGATGGGAACTCATCCAAAGAAGTGGAAGAGGACTTTGCATTAGTCAACAAAGAAAATAAATCCAAGGGAAATAAATCCCAAGGCGAGGAGGGCATCAAGAAGAGCAACTTGTCAAAATCAAGTGTTTTCATTGTCACGAGTTCGGGCACTATGCCATGAATTTCCCGCATAAGAAAGAAAGAAAGAAGGAGACTGCAGTAGAAGCAGTAGGTGAAGCTCTAGCTTCAAAATTTGAACTTGATTTCACTCTCATTACATGCATGGCCAGCACTGTAATGGGAAGAATGTGGTATCTTGACAATAGTTCCTCCTTCCATGTGACAAGGAATATAGATCTATTTAGTGACTTGGAGGAGAAAGACCTCAAGCAGAACATAGAGTTTGGAGATGATGGGAGGTATAACACCACCAACATCCATACAGTTACCTTTTAGAGGGAGTCTGACTCCCCTATCAGAATCACAGAAGAATCTTTTTTCCGCCGCGGTATTCGAATATTGTGGCTACAATATGATTTTTAGAAAAGGAAATGTTTTCCTTAGACACATTTCAACGAGACAAGTGAAACAAATCAATGTACGAGTCAATAACCTGTATGCACTTAAGGTACAAGATGCATGCAAAGCCTTGAGGATCAAGGAAACATTTAGAGACTTGGTGGTTGAGAGGGAGTATAAATTATCTCTCAACACATAGCCTCATAAGTAGCCTCAAAAGTAGCCTCAACAAGTTATGGAGCGACCACAATTGGAGAAGCAGAGAGGAGACCGAGTGGAGACATCCACTCAAGCAAAGATCTCCAGTAGGGGGAATTTCGATCCAAGTGGGAAGAGGGAGCACATGCATCCATACCTCTAGGTGAGAGGTGGGGTGATGTGAAGTAATAGTCCCAAGGGTGCAGAAATTTGGGTAGGGTCCATTAAGATGTTTTGTCTCATGGATCATTAACTTGCTACGAAAGCCCACAGTACACAATATAAGGATGGATCAATGGCATTTGATGTAGTCAGATGTTAGAGTGACAAAGGAAGAGACTAACAACATTCAAATACTAGGGAGCGTAGAGTAGAGTTGGCAATAGTATAGATGGCATAGTGAAGAGTCAGCAAACATGTAGATTTTTCAATAAAAAATGCAATAGCTAGTAACAATTAGAGACTTTGGTGATAGATGCATCATATTGGTTCAGTTTGGATTATTTTTCAGTTTCAAAAGTTGTAGTAGCAACAATACTAGAGTTACTTGTTGCATGCAGAACATTCCGAAGGTACTGGATTGGGATATAGTTCAATTCCTTTCTTATAGAGAGGGAGTGTTGAAAATAGCAACAAGAAATGTTAAAAATAGCAACAATAAATCCCAATTTAATTTGTCCTTGAATTAAATTGGGATTTAATGATCCGGATTTAAACAGGAACGCAGCAAATTACAGAGATAACCATATACACAAAGATGCAGCGGAAATAATACTTCATTTCATTAATGGAAAATACTGAAACATGCTTACAATCAGAAATGGAAATAAACTAGCTAGGGCGATGGTAGCTTATCTCTGAGAAGAGATGTGATGGCTAAATGCCTCTGAACTGTGTTACAATGAGGCTTGAAGGCCTATTTATTGTTGAGAAAAATGGAAAACCCTTCACATTCCAAAACCTACCCTAGGAGATGAAACGCCAAACTGTGGGCCCCGTTTGGGGGTAAGTTGGTACATCAACTTCCCGGGGTCGTAACTTTAGCATATGATCTCCGTTTGACGCATACAATAGCTCATTATAAAGATCTATTCGAGCACTAACATTGTTGGGATGGGCAACATCGATCCATTCCATGGACCCATGTTTCCCCAGGATTCCCCAAAAAACGTCGTTTAGGGCCTCAAAACGGCTCCGGAAGTTCAGGACCCGAAAAACTGCTAAAAATAGTAAGTTGTTCTACAATTAAGGAAACTGAAAATGCTGCAAGAGACAATTGTGGGGGTCCAAATGGAATAGGTGGGTGGCCACCAACATCCACCTGGATCATTCCTCCCCCCTTAGGAAGCAATGGTCCCCATTGCGTTGAGTTCCTCCATCTGCTGAACTTGTCCTGCAATCTCTGACGTGTTCAGTAATGGTGGGAAGCATGGTCGACGACGGTCCACATTGAACACTTGGTGCAGGCGAAGGAATGGAGGAATGATGTGCTCCAAATCTTTACTCCTCATAGCCTTGGTACTGATGTACGGACCTTGTCGGAGTGATCTGAGCTTCTGATGGATTCTGGTAAGGCGTTCTTTCTGTCGATGCAACCAGACTTTGTTGCCCACCTGAAACTTGTGTGGTACCCCTATGGGTGAGGAGAAGTTTTTCCTGTGTTCTGTCATGACTGTATCCCTTTGATGTTGCTGCTGTGTGGAGGAACCCTTTGCGGTGGTCATGGATGTAGCAACGATCTTCCCCTTACTTTGGGAGTGAACCATACAGATGAATTTCCTGGTCTGTGATATGAGCTTGCTGCCTTTCTTAGCAGTGATCAAAGAGGTGGCAGTAGGTGGGGCTACCTCTAGTATTCTGTATAATGAATTACTCAAAGAAATAATGACAACACGAGGCCTTGACTCATACACAGCATGTTGCCTCCACAAGTATGGTTGGCCTAATAATACATCACAAACATCCAGAGGTGTAACATCACACAATACCTCGTCTGTGAATGGTTTAATGCTGTAGGGAAGGTGGCACTGCTGGCGAACTTTGAGATCTCATCCTTCATGAAGCCACCCGATAATATACGGCTGCGGGTGTGGTGTAGTCGGTAGGCCCAACCGCTTCACGACCTTTGCTGAAATGAGGTTCTTTTGGCTGCCACTATCGACAATGAATTGCAG